>CM035433.1:142719097-142811597 GCA_020310875.1 Ceratopteris richardii | reverse complement strand
CTCGCTCAAATGCCGATATCCAAAATGTGTAGCATACTTGATCTCATCTTTCGTAGGATATCGGCCATAATCCTTCCGCTGCAATGAAACAAATAAAAAACATTAGTTGCTTGAACTTAAACTAAAATAGAAAATATACTCACAATAACACATATACTTACAAATGTAGCTACAAAACCATTATGGCCCATTTGGCCTAAGTGCAATGTGAGGCCCGACTCCACTCTCTTCTTTGCAGCAGCCTGTTTGTTCAAGAAAAAAAATACAAAAATTAAGTGTAAAAAATTACTAAAATATATAAAAATTATAAATATAAACTATTAATTTGTGTACCTTCTACTGAGGAAATGACTCCTAAAGACGTAGCTATGTAGGAAAAACCTACCACATCTCAGGCGGTATGTTAGCTCGCCTCTTATTTTTTTCGACCATACAATACCTCTTGTTAATTTAATCTCAAACAGAAAAAGAAATCAGAATACATACACATATATACACACACATACACATACAGATACCCACATACACATATACATGAAAACATATACGCATACATATATGTATACATATACACATATACATACATATAACATAAACACGCATATACATATCCACATATATACGTACACACACATGCATGCATATACACTCATTCATAAAAAATACATGCATTTATCCCACAATAATGTGTAGTTGTGTATATGTGAATATGTGTGTATGTGTAAATGTGTATATGTGAATATGTGTGTATTTGTAAATATGTATATGTGAATTTTTTGTGTATGTAGATGATCAGATTATTAATATCAAATACCATTATTTGTAAATTCTGATCAATCAGATGGAACTCCATCACCGTCTCCTCATCATGCAAAGAATTTATATTGTAAGTATATCAAACATTTAATTTTAAATATATTTGATGGATACATAACTTATATTTTTTTTTTGTTTCTTATTATGTGCAAATACTGATCAATCAGAGGGTACTCCACCACCTCCTACGCATTCGACGACTTCACATGTGTCCTCCGATAGGAATTATAATTAATTTTACTATGAAGAGAATATTATATGTTGGTATAACTCTTGTTATGGCATGTATCGAAGACCACGATTGGAATGTATTGAACATGAGGCAGAGTATGGTACTTTTGAGCATGCACCATCCCTTAGTCAACATGATAATGCTTGTGTATGTATTTTCTATATATATTAATGTCATTATTTTATTTAAAAACCATATATAAAATCAAATTATTGTTGATATACAAGAATACTTGCTTGATGATAATGATGATAATTTTTCTCATAATGTTAATATACCTCGTACACGTCATGGACTTGTTGTTCATCAATTACAAGTAGAGGTTTCTAGAACTCCTCTACCTCCTGGTTTAGAGAATGAAACGCCTGGAGATTATCCATTGCCAGCTCGTGATCGTTCTTTAGTACAAACATATGATAGAAGAAGATATGGAGGATGGAATAGAGGACCACTTCCTTTAGATGGAGAGGTTTTCAACTTTTGGGGTAATCACTATATGACTGCTCCATCCACTATTACTAATGTCGGTCGTGGTCTCTTTATTGTAGAGGATTTGTATGTGCCTCCGAACTCTGAAGTCACTCTTATGTCATTTTCTGGTCCTATATATGGATGGGGAGATTGGCATTGACTTTCACGTTATGTTCAAAGCATGAGTACTTATGGAATATGCTCGAACGCAGCATCCCTTACTAGTGGAAGGATTTTACATGCAGAAAATGAAAGATTAGATATTGATGGAAGACCTTATACACATGGAAATATAGAAGGTTTAATAAATAGTAGTCGAGGGTTGCATAATAGTTCAAGGACTAATTGCACATTTGAGGAGCGTGAAAATAGTCATGAATCACCATACATGAGTAGAGATGTATAACGATACATAGTTGTCAATGATATTACTACATTACATGCTGGTGATGAACTATTAGTGAATTATGGATCGCGTAGACCTCCAAGAGCACCTTTTAGCTAGAGAGAATAGAAATTTGGTATCCATATTTAATAAGTTATATACTTAATTTTATATTTAAAGTTTACTTTTTATTCATTTATAATACTAATGAATCTTATTTGTATGTGTAGATTCCAACGTATGATGTTGATGATATTCCTCCATAACATTCACAATTACCAGTGAGACCTCATTTATCTGAAGCTTCCATGAGAAGGCTACGCAAAACTAATCCTGTGCAATATGCAAAGTTGAAAGATCTATATTCAAAAGACGATAAAGTACAAGATTTGTGTGACAATGATGAAGATGATGGCATGGCACATTTTATTGAGGATTGGTATCAAAATGACAGTGAGAGCATTGATATTTCTAAAAATGAGAAATATCTTCGAGAGGAATGTCTAAAGCATGTATATGAAGGAAGTCGTTTGACATGACTAAGTGCGAGCTTACTTATTCTCAACCTTCAAAATTGTTTGTGATAGACATCGACAAGAAACGACTTATGCACCTGCTCCTTGGGTACTTACAACAAAAGAGATACAGACTATCAACAATAGAATTCAATTGATTAAGACTCCTACAAGATATGGAGCATCTTTTCAAAACATGTTTACTATGGATCATAAGAGCTTATCTGGGTTAAAGACCCATGACTGGCATAACTTTTTGAAACATGTTTTACCTTTGGTTATCGATGGACGTACAGCGAAAGGAGTACGAGATATGATCTATCGTCTTGGATAACTTATAAGGTAATTATGATACTTTTATATTAATATGTATCAATATAAGATATCTTTTATTTTTTAATTAAGTTATTTATAAATGTTTTTATCATATGTATAGGTGGATTACATCCAAAGAGATTGATAAAAACTCAATCCCACAAAAAAAAACGTGAATGTAAAGAGCTACTATGTTTGATGGAGAAAGAACTTCCTACTTCATTTTTTGATATTCAGGTTCATTTATTAGTCCATCTTGTAGATGAAATAGAGATTGCACGTGATGTCAACACTCTATGGATGTTTTGGGTCGAGCAATTTATGGCAATATTAAAAGGTTATGTGCGACAAAGAGCGAGACCACAAGGATCCATGGCAAAGGGTTGGATGCTTGAAGAGTGCATGTATTACGTTAGTGAGTACCTTGAAAGAGTTCATGAAGAAGCTCCACGTGCATGGACCAACTAGTCTTCTTCAAAAATAACAGATGAGGTATTATCAGGTAAGGGAATTTCATTCTTATTTACATTTCAAGAAACAAATGATGTTTCTACTTTGTAGCATATAATACTGAATGCATGCAAGCATTCCTTAGCGAGTACGAGGAACTTCAAAATATCCAAATTAAAAGGCAAAAAAACAAAAGATTTAGATGTAATCTCGATAATAATGAGATTACAGATATATCTTCTTTCACGGATTGGCTATATAGTCGTTTGCAATGCGCCAACACAAAGAATGAAGAAATCTCAGATGAGGAAAGAGAGTTAATGATAGGTTATGAACAAAAGGTAATTTTATTAGAATAATATTTTATTTTTTTCATATATGTATGTTAGTTTCTATTTACTAATTCAATTTATTTTGCAGGCTTGAATGTTCACTAATATGTGGGCTTTTGGACAGCATATTAGAATCAAAGCCATTGATTCTTTATGTAAAACAGAGGATTCTAGTATTGTTGCTTCTTTCAAGCAACTATCACGTGCTAGCTCAAAAGACATGAACCTTATAGATAGCAAACTTGGTTATGTAGGAACTATTGTTGGTATCTATGAAATTTCATTTCGTACATACAAATAGGTAGAAAAAAGTTTATATTTTTTTTATAGAGTTAGTTATTTTTTTAAGCACCTAATAATGGGTTTTTGTTGTTATATATTTTGATAGGTCATTTTGAAGGTTGACTGGTTTGGAGCGGAGTATAAAGGTAGTAATTCCACATTCAGAAAAGGAATTATCTGGGTTTTGGGCAATTGATTCTTCCAACGTAATGTGATCTACTAAAGAACCATATATTCTTCCTAGGCATATTGAACAAGCATTTTTTTATAAAAACCCAGATGCTCATCCTTGGTGGCAAGTCATTCATGTGCAACCTAGAGGTAGGTCATTGTTTGAACAGTTTATTGTTAGAGAGATCGAAGAAAGTCCTCTTGATGATTCAGCATCAGATACTGATACATCAACATCTAAAATAGAAATTAGAATCATTATACGTGATAATGATACTAATCTTTTTGATGAAGAGGATAATTCTCTACATGCTGATTCTACTGATGAGGAAGTGGAATTACTAGAAATAGATATTAATCCATCAATAGATGATGTGATTCATGAGAACATAGATTTAACAATAGAAGAAATAAATGAAATCCGTAAGGATAATGAAGATGAGATTATATTGATGTCTTAACAAAATGATGGCAATAATGAAACATATGAGCAGATTAGATAGTAAATTCTAGTGTAGTTATCGAGCAATAACTTGAATCTTCTGAATGGATATCAGATAATAGATTTTTTTATTAACTTGAATAACGATGAATCCTACTAGAGAGATGAAATCATGCTCTTCTAAGTTAGAACATGAAGCTTGGGGGTATGTCTAATTATTCTATATATAGATTTATCTTTGAGGAGCAAATTTTTATCATGTATGTATGCATATGTGTGTGTATTCATGTGTATTATATGTATACATATGTTAGTATGCATATATCTGTATTTCATGTATATGTATGTGTTTGCATGTGTGTGATATATGTGTACATGTGTTAAATATGCATATGTGTATATATGCATATGCATTTATGTAAAATATTCATGTATTCATGTAATATATGCAAGTGTTTATAATTGTGTACATGTATATATGTATATGTGTGTATGTATAAATATGTACATGTAAATATGTATGCATGTATATATATGTTTATGTGTGCATGTAGGCATGTATATGTGATGTGTACATGTATATATGTATATATGTCTATGTGTAAATGTGTACATGTAAATATGTTAGTATATATATATATATATATATATATATATATATATATATATATATATATATATATATATATATATATATATATATATATATATATATATATATATATATATATATATATATATATATATATATATATGTGTGTGTGTGTGTGTGTGTGTGTGTGTGTGTGTGTGTGTGCATTTAGGCATGTATGTGTGATGCATAATATATCTACTCCATTTTATATTTATGTATCCTATCTACATGATGTGTATATATCTTTATATATTATGATCCTCGTTGATTCGAGTAGCTATATATAGAGGCGTAAGGTTGGAAGGAGAGACATCTCTCTAGTAGGACGTCAGAGGAATAGATGCAATGTGTACATATACTTCAAACATATGGCTAAAAGGTTGAATTAAAGTTTTTAAATTAGGGGTTTTAAAACCCTAATATCAAAATTAGTGTTTTCAATGTAGGATTTTTGAAAAAGGATTTTTTTATTTATTTATGTGTATGCATGTGTTGTGTATGTATGTGTATCTATATGTGCATATGCATGTGTTGTGTGTGTGTATATATGCATGTGTATATGCATATATGCATGTACATATGATTATATGAGTCTATGTGTGTGTACATATGATTATGCATGTGTATGTGTATGTGAGTATGTGTACGTGTATGTGAGTATGTGTATGTGTCTATGTGTATTCATTGTATGTGTGTAACTGCATGCATGTGCATGTGTATGTAAAAATGTGCATGTATGTGTGTGTATGTATAAATGTGCATGTATATGTATATGTGTTTAAATGTGCATGTATGATGTATATGTGTGTGTATGCGTGTATTTATACCTCCAGTCTCACTCTTCTCTCTCTCTCATATACATACATACATGCATAAACACACATACTCATATCCACATATATATATACAAAGAAGTAGTGCATACCATTCATTATCGCAACCATGAGCCATAAGTGTCCGCATTTGTTTTAGACACCACTTAAGCGACCATCCTGTCCCAAACTGTGTCTCAAGTGAACTAAGTACATGTTTTTTATCTCTCTCTGTGTGTGTATGCATATATGTGTGTGTATGTGTGTGTATATGTGTCTACATGTGTCTATGCATGTGTATGTGTGTGTATGCATCATTATGTGTGTATGTGTGTGTATATGTGTGTGTGTGTATATGTGTATGTGCGTGTATCTATGAGTATGTATGTGTTTATGTGTGTGTATGTATCTATGTGTGTATGTGTCTATTTGTGTGTATGTATCTATGCATGTGCATTGTGTATGCATGTAATTATGTATGTACATTGTATGCATATGCATATGCATTATGTATGCATATGTATGCATGCATGTGTATATGTGTGTATATGTATGCATGCATGTGTATATGTGTGTGTGTGTGTATGCATTTATGTGTGTGTATGTGTGTGTATATGTGTCTGTATGTGTGTATGCATGTGTATGTGTGTGTATGCGTGTGTATGTGTGTATGTGTCTATGTGTGTATGTGTGTGTATATGTGTGTGTATGTGTTTGTGTCTATGTGTATGTGTGTGTATCTATGAGTGTGTATGTGTGTATGTGTCAATGTGTGTACGTGTATGTATGCATATGTATGTGTATGCATATGTATGTGTATGCATGTGTATGTGTGTGTATGCATCATTATGTGTGTATGCATCATTATGTGTGTATGTGTGTATGTGTGTATGTGTTTGTGTATATGAGTGTGTGTATGTGTGTGTGTCTATGTGTATGTGTCACTACACATCATGTATGTATGCATAGGTGTGTATATGTGTGTGTATGCATTATGTATGCATATGTGTGTGTATGCATTGTGTATGTGTATGTATGCATGTAAGTATGTAGGTATGCATATGCATATATGTGTGTATGTGTGTGCACGTCTATGTGTATGTGTGTGTGTCTATGAGTGTGTATGTGTTTATGTGTGTGTATGTGTCTATGTGTGTGTATGTGTCTATGTGTGTATGTGTATGCATGTATGTATGCATATGTGTGTGTATGCATTATGTATGCATATGTGTGTATGCATTATGTATGCATATGTGTGTATGCATGTGGATTATGTATGCATATGCATTATGTATGTGTATGTATGCATGTGCATTATGTATGCATATGTGTGTGTATGCATGTAAGTATGTATGTATGTACGCATATGCATATGCATTATGTATGCATATGTGTGTGTATGCATATGTGTGTGTATGCATGTAAGTATGTATAGATGTACGCATATGCATATGCATTATGTATGCATGTATGTGTATGTGTGTGCATGTCTCTGTCTATGTGTGTCTGTATGCATATATGTGTGTGTATGTGTGTATGTGTGTGTATGTGTGTGTGTATGTGTGTGTATGTGTGTGTGTATGTGTGTGTGTATGTATGTATGTGTGTGTATATGTATGTGTATATGTGTGTGCATGTGTATGCATTATGTGTGCATGTGTGTATGCAACATTATTTGTGTATGTGTGTATATATGTGTGTATGTGTGTGTGTGTCTATGTGTATGTGTGTGTGTCTATGTGTGTATATGTGTGTGTATGCATATGTATGTGTGTGTAAGTGTGTGTGTGCACGCATACCTTGCTTCAAATAGATGCGTCTCTCACTCTCTCTCTCTCTCTCTTTCGCACTCTCTCTCTCTCTCTCTCTCTCGGTCTCTTCTTTCTCTCGCTTCCAAATGTGGCAGGAGAAATCGATTTTTTTTTTACATTCCAGAGCGTCGCATATGTGTAGCTGTTCACTTTGCCAACATTGCAAATCAAGTCGTTAGTTAGTGACGGTATTTACGACGCTGTAATTTAGTGTCGCATAAGTGACACTAGCATCGCTTATGCGACGAATGCCGGGGAACAAGGAAATCGAAAACTTTACCGTCGCTTATGCGACGCCAGCGTCGCATACTCGACGGTACCCGTTTTTTTCAATTGGGGGTTGTCGCTACAGGTAGTGAAACCTATGCATTTTCATATGTCTAGTGGATAGGATAGGTTGTAATCGTTTTATTTACTTTCTTGAACCAAATTCAATGTTTTAAAATGGATTCAATGGTGATAAAGACATAACGTGTTTCATATTATCCCCTCAAATACCCATCATTTAGAGGCTCATATGGGAGTGACTCATATGAGGCTCATACGGTCCGTCTATGTGCATAGGCTAAACAATTGATCATGTGAAGTAGTGAATCCACCTTGGCTGCTCGGGACCCAAAGCCTCTGTATTTTTACTTGCATGTTGAAGACCAAAAGCTTGCATGCGTCCTTCCCTCTCTGTAGTCTAAAAATTCGTTCCTGGAGAAAGATTAACTGAAAGTCGGTATCTGCAAGTCGGCGAAATAAAACACACATCGCAGCCTTCCGCCCTGGTGAGCCTGTTAGGCCTGCACCTTCCGCCTACTTACGTGCATTCTCGTGACAAGCGTGTCCAAGAATGCCATCATTTATGCGCACCATTGTTGCCTGCTTTTTATGCCCATGTCCACGGTGGTTCACCATGCTGCAACACTAACGCGTGCCTGTGATGCCCTTCTATCCACGCACTTCGCACTATTGCAGACGAGAGGAGATCCTCTGAACTTCACTCTGAAGGACGCATCCGTGCTGCGTGCGACTTTCGCTACCGAGAGGAAAGAACTTTCTCCCTTATCTTTGTTTGTTTTTTTTTTATTCAATGTACTCATCAAACGAATCATTCAGGCGCTGTTCTCTCCGTAGATTCACAAGGCCATCCATTATTTCTACTACATAATTTCACAACTAATCATTCTTTTCGTTGTGCATGCTTAAATCGCAGAGACTCATTGACACTACATTATTTTTTCCTCATGCATGCATTCGCAAAAGCAACTTCTATTGTGCACTTAGATTATCCAATGCCCCTCTGCAATTAGCCTTCCCTTCATCTCTACGTGCAATAAACTTCCAATGTTGCACTTGCGATGCCATCGCAGTAATGCGAATCCAAAATGTGAATGTGGTCCTTCTGGTTGTGCAGTCAGGAGCGCATTATGAAGTGGAACCTATGGTTGCTCTGCAATGAAACACTAACCTACATCTACAAGACACAAAGAGATGTTGAACATGAAGTGTAACGACAGAACACAAGGAAAATCTTCTTTCTCAATTTCGTTTTTTTTTTCTCTTCCTTTACAAACCATAAACACTTTTCTATTGCATTCATGTTATTCACAGTGAAATATCCACATCCTCATTGAGAACTGCCGTTGTATAGAAGGCTATCGCAAGGTCCTGGAGCTGCTTCTTACGAGAGCTATCCATGACTATGGATCCACGCAACTGCTCTTCTTCATAAATCTTACATTTGGCTTGCTTCTTCTACATCTTAGTGCATATTAATGGTAGCTCCAAATATGTTTAAGTTGCATGCAAAATCTCCGATATGGGGAGCCTGTCCATCATGACTTTGCCAGGCCATAAGCATATTGAGCAACTTAGGGATTGCCTTGTGTGTGCATGACTAATCACCATGCCTTACACCGGCCTCACTTGCCACTAAAAGATGGTGAATATCTCATATAAAGCACCTAGTGATACACATGATGATGGTAAGATCAAGCCAAATTATTGAAAAACAGCACTTTGTTTGAGTATTTTGCGATTGCATTGTATAATTATTGAAAGTCATAAACCTTTACAATAGCCTTGCTGAAATATTTTTTGGATTGTTTTAAAACAGTTGATTATTCAAGCTAAATAATCAACTTAAACTAATAAGTGTTTAACTAATAATTGTTTTCTTTTATGTTATTTTTGCTAGATGTTTGAGATCTGTACTTGAGGGGGAGCATGCAGGGGGGTTCAAGTTCCAATCTGATCATTTGTGGCACATATCTATGGAAGCAAAATTTCTATGGAAATTTTCCTTCAGAAAAGATGGGGAATGTTAGAACTAATTAAATGAATATTTGTATCTAAATTATTGAACGAACAGATGTAATGTAAATTATATAAATAAATCAACTGAATGACCGCGTGTATACGCGTGTCCATTCTTTCTCTCTCATCGCATCTCTCGATCTCTCTGTCGTCTTCCTCATCTCTCCGTCTCTGTCTTGTTTGTATAACTTCCACAATAACGTGACATTAAAAACATTGTAAGATGATATTCTAAGCAATAGAATGCACGCGTACTCCACGCCTGACTACGAGGCATCTTACCTAGAAGTCTCTCTCTCTTCTTGATTGCTTCGTCCCCTCTATGTGCACATGGACGCGCCATAGCTGTGGGTCCTACAAGATGGTATCAGACCTCGTATCTCTCTGCTTGGTGTGTTGTTATCTGTGTATGAAAGGGTAGCACCATGGTTACGCAACAACAGAAATTCACTGACGCGACCTGAGGGATGTATGAAAGCTAGCAAGCTAACTCGAAGCTGCTAACGGGTCTGCTATTTGAAACACAACTACAAATACTAATCGCACAATAGAGGAAGCATGAGTGACGAAGCAATTATCTGAATATCAATCTGCATCAGCATTGCAAACGTGGATGCTTCATCTGCGAACAAAAACCCTTCCTACGCTTTCTCTTGAGCTGGGAAGAGATGAGCAGAGACTGTCTACGGTCTACCGAAGAGAAAAAAAAGGGGAGGGGGGAGGGATTGGACATGAAAGGAAGATCCAACACTTACTATCATCATAGTTCTTTGCGATGTGGATGGTATTCATGGCAACCGAGGCATCACTGTAGTTCAACTGAAAATAAAGCAAGGAATTTTTTGCAGCAAGCATATAGTGTAGGAACTCTATAGAGTGGGTGAAGGTCGCGCGTAGTGAATGCTAGGGTCTCGAATCACGCATCTCTCTTGCATGCAAGGCATTGAGTTCTCTGAGTGCTCTCTTGTTGACTTTGCATTGGAACCTTAAGCCCTTCTCCTCTTAGGAAGTTCGTGTGTGTTCGTCCCTCCCCCATCGGAGGGAGGTATTGCTATGGCTAACTCAACTCTCTCACCGCCTCTGTCATCGACGCTCCAAACTGTAGTGGACATTCCCCTGTCGGACTCTCAGGTTATGTCTACCCCTATTCTAACAAGCGGTAACGCTTCTCACTCTTCCTTCATCATTTCTGAGAAACTGCACAAGCCCAGAGATCCTATTTCGTCTGTTGGCAATGACTCTAACATTTTAAATGAGAGAAGGAAAAAAACCTTTGTAGACAATCCGGTATCTGATAATCATGACGTTGCTAGCTGTTTTGGGATGGGTGTTGAACCGTTTCCTTCTTCATTTGGGAACAAAGGGAAGTCGGCTATTTTTCACAATCGTGCTCGCTTTGTTAATCGGTCTCCAAGCAGTACTGTGATTAATAACCATTCCATGCTCGTCATAGATAAAGTGTCCTTCATTAACTCACAGCAACAATTAATGGAGAGGGTTGTCATCAGCCTCTGCCATGTTGCTTTTGCTACCATCATAAATAGCTTGAGAGTCATCCAAGATTGTAGTGTTTTCACTTGAGCATAGAATCAACATTCTGCTTTTCTTTCCTCTATACATTCCCTCTCTACTATGTCCCATGGAACTTGAACCCTCAATTGTTTTCATCTCTAGAGAGATAGGGACAAAGAATCAACAGAGGCAATGGAGGCGATCATTTCACTGATACAAAGAGTAACTTTGTCAATGGAGATCATGGTCACCACAGAGAAAGAGAGAGAGAGGGAGGAAAGCTGGAGAGACATGGAAAGAAGATGAATGCATGCACTGATTATTGCAAACATGCAAATATATATATATATATATATATATATATATATATATATATATATATATATATATATATATATATATATATATATATATATATATATATATATATATATATATATAGATAGAGAGAGAGAGAGAGATTCGATGAAGGGGCACTCCTATCGACATAGCATGTGGGGAGGGAGAGAGAGATAGAGACAAAGAGAGAGTGAGAGAGAGAGAGTGAGAGAGAGAGATGTAGGTATATGTTGGGCGAGACAATTGGCTACCATCATGGCTACTTGCATGCCACAAGAGAGGGATGTGAGGATAAATGGCTATCGGCTGATGTTTTTGTATCAGAAAGAGGGAGAGCAGCAAAAATGCAGGCGGCACACAATTGTAGAGACAAAGAGTTCGTTGGTCGGCACTATTACAAGGAGACGGACCCGGGCATACTACCGAAGATAGAGAGAGAGAGAGAGAGAGAGAGAGAGAGAGAGAGAGAGAGAGAGAGAGAGATGGGATTGGCCACTTGTGGGCATAGAGAAATACGGGAAGCACACAGCGAGGTTTGGCCATTGATGAGAGAGAGAGAGAGAGGGGAGAGAGAGGAAGGGAGGGAGGGGGAGGGGAGAGAGAGAGAGAGAGAGAGAGAGAGAGAGAGAGAGAGAGAGAGAGAGAGAGAGAGAGAGAGAGAGAGAGAGAGAGAGAGAGAGAGAGAGAGAGAGAGAGAGAGAGAGAGAGAGAGAGAGAGAGAGAGAGAGAGATGGGGGAGAGGGAGAAAGTGAGAGTGACAAATAGAGAGAGAGAAAGAGAGAGAGAGGAGAAAGAGAGAGAGAGAGAGAGTGTGTGTATTGCTCCCCCTTCTCCCTGTCCCAAATCTATGCAAGCACACACAAAGACAAAGAGAGAGAGAGGGGGAGAGGGAGAGAGAGAGAGAGAGAGAGAGAGAGAGAGAGAGAGAGAGAGAGAGAGAGAGAGAGAGAGACAGATAGATAGAGAGAGAGAGGGAGGGAGAGAGAGAATCTATTGCTCCCCCTCCTCCCTGTCCTGAATCTATGCAAGCACACACAAAGAGAGGGAGAAAGACAAAGAGAGAGAGAGAGAGAGCAGGAGAGAGACACAGAGAGAGGCTCCTGTAGGTATGTTTATCAAAGAGAGGGATCGAGAGAGAGAGAGAGAGAGAGAGAGATAAAGTTAGAGAGAGAGAGGCTTTTGAAGGTACGTTTTGTCAGAGAGACAGACCAAGAGAGGAGAGAGAGAGAGAGAGAGAGAACCGAGAGAGAGAGAGGCTTTTGTAGGTACGTCTATCAGAGAGAGGGATCAAGAGAGAGAGAGAGAGAAAGAAAGAGAGAGAGAGAGAAACAGAGAGAGAGAGAGAGGGAGATAGAGAGAGAGACACACACAAAGAGAGAAAGAGAGAGAGATAGAGAGAGAGAATAGAGAGAGAGAGAATAGAGAGAAAGAGAATAGAGAGAGAGAGAGAGATATGCATGTATGTATGCACTTAAATGATGTATGCATGTGTGCATAACTATATGTATATGTATGTGAGTAACTGCATGCATATCTATACGTATGAATGAATGCATATGCATGACTGAATATAGATGCATGTGTGCATGAATGCATGTATGAATGTGTGTATGTAAGTTAATGCATGAGCATGAATAATATTATGCATGTATAATGCATGATATTACAAGCATGTGCATGTGTATTAATGAGTGTGCATGAATGATATGATGCATGTATCTAGATGAATGATGAGAGCATGCTTGTGTGCATGAATGCATGTGTATGAGCATGTGCTTACATGTTCATAAATGCATGATAAGCATGAATGTAAGTGGATCAAAAGTATGTGATAGTGTATGAGCATACATATTAGGGCTAATATTTGTGTGCATGCATATGAAATAGTTGTATGTGTAGGAGTATGTATGTGAGTGTGTATTAACATATGAATAAGAGAGCTAGCTAGCATGTGTTAGCATGATTATAAGTTTTTGAATGTGTGTTAATTTTATGCATGTGTGTTAACATAAATGTACGTGAGTTAGTATAAGTTTATGTATGGATGTTGTATTAGCTTATGATAGCATGCACGCACATGAGAATGAGTGGTTTCATATGCATGTGCATGAGCGCATCTAAGTGTGCATGTATGCATAAGAGTAATGAGAATATGCATGTGAGCATAAGCATGGAGATACATGAAGTAGATAAGTGTATTAATAAATGTGTGCATATGTAGAAGCAAGTGAATGCATATGCATGGATGAATGTAGATGCATGTATATGTAATGAATAGGAGTGAGTGAACATGTATGCATGTGAATACATAATGTTAAATGCATGTGCATGCTTGAGAATGATCGAATTTGCATGAGTGTGCATGAGCATGATGTATGTGTGATAAGTTAATGTACTTGTAAAAGTGCATTGAATGCATATGTAGATATGGATTCATGAACATGTAAGGATTTGGATGCATATTTGAGAAATGTAAGGTTGTGTAAATGTATGAGAGTTAGCATTCATATGAAAGTGTATTAACATATATGAAAGTGGATTAGTGTATGAAAGAGAGATATCATATGTAAGCATGCATGTAAGTGTATGTTAGCATGAATAAATGAATGTTGTTAGCATAACTTAGTATGTGTTAGCATGTATGACATTATATGTTAGCATGAACATATGAATCTATATTTGCATAATTGAGAGTGTGAATGCATATGTAAGCTAGATGCATGACTAATGTATGAATGCATGTATGTATATGTATGTGCATATGCACGTTTATGTGTGTATGCCTATGCATGATTAATACATGCATATGTAAATGAATTTATACATGTGTGATGGAGTTAGCATGTGTAAGGCTATGCATGAGTATAAAAAATGTATGAGAATGTATGAGTCTGTTATATGTATGTGTGTTTTGTGTTTTATAAGAGATAGTTATGTTTTTTTTTTCTTATGTTATTTTTCAAAACATTGAAGAAGATTGACGAGAATTGACAAATTTATGACTTCTTATGAGTTTTTGATCGAGAGTTTGGAGCTGCTTATATTCTCCTTCTCCTACTTTTTTTAAATCATATTTTAAACTTAAATCTTGTATTATACTTTTTCATCAAAGTATTTGTATGGGATTTTCATCAAAGTATTTGTAAAGGATTTTCATCAAAGTATATGTATAGGATTTATTTTAGTTCTGAAGAAATGTAGGAGTATTACTACTCAAAAGGTCTTTAGCATTATTATGACAACAGTTCATATATCAATTAAAACTTTACATTGTTCTTTATTTCTGATGTCTACAAGCAATGCGTCTTCAAATGAATCTATGGAAGAACATAACATACCTACATCTTTTATTTTAGAAACTCTATTACCTCCATCTATTGATAATACTACCACACTACAAGAAATAGGGGGGCATAGCGATGCACCCGAATTGAAAAAAAAAAACGTGTACTGTCGCTTATGTGATGCTGGCATCGCATAAGCGATGGTCAATTTTTTGATTTTTTTTTAAAGCGACAACCGTCGCATAAGAGATGATAGCATCGCTTATGCGACGCTAAATTAATAACATCACAAATACCCTCGCTAGAGAGCGACCGTATTTGCGACCTTGGCAAACTGAAGAGCGTCACATATGCGACACTCTGGAATGTAAGAAAAAAAAAATTGATTTCTCCGGGCACATTTGTGCCGGGATTTGGACGCGAGAGACCAAGAAGAGACCGAGAGGAGAGAGAGAGAGAGAGAGAGAGAGAGCGAGAGAGAGAGAGAGAGAGAGAGAGAGAGAGAGAGAGAGAGATCTACTTGCAAGGTATGCGCACACACACACACAGTTACACACACATACATATGCATACACACACATATACACACATAGACACACACACATACACATAGACACACACACACATACACAAATAATGTTGCATACACACATGCACACATAATGCATACACATGCACACACATATACACATACATATACACACACATACACACATACACACACATACACACACATACACACACACATACACACACATATACACACATATACACACATATACACACATACACACACACATATGCATACAAACACAGATAGAGAGACATGCACACACATAAACATACATGCATACATAATGCATATGCATATGCGTACATCCATACATACTTACATGCATAGACACACATATGCATACATAATGCATATGCACATGAGTACATACATACATACTTACATGCATACACACACATATGCACACATAGACACACACACACACATAGACACGTACACACACATAAACACATACACACACATACACACACATACACACATATGCATACATACCTGCATACACATACACACACATATGCATACACATACACACACATAGACACATACACACACATAAACACATACACACACATACACATACATATGCATTCATAATGCATACACACACATACACATACATATGCATACATACATGCATACACATACACACATAGACACATGCACACACATAGACACATACACACATAAACACATACACACACATACACACACATTTGCATACATACATGCATACACATACACACACATATGCATACACATACACACACACATAGACACATACACACACATAAACACATACACACATACACACACATATGCATACATAATGCATACGCGCACATACACACACATATGCATACATACATGCATACACATACACACATACACACATACACACACATAGACACATACACACATAAACACATACACACACATACACACACATACACACACATACACACACATACACACACATATGCATACATACATGCATACACATACACATACACATATGCATACACATACAAACACATAGACACATACACACACATAAACACATACACACACATACACACATATATCCATACATAATGTAGACACACACATATGCATACATACATGCATACACATACACACATACACACATGCACACACATAGACACATACACACACATAAACACATACACACTCATAGACACACACACATACACATAGACGTGCACACACATACACACACATATACACACACACATACACACATACACACATTATGATGCATTCACACACATACACATGCATACACACATAGACACACATATACACACACACATACACACATACACACACATATATGCATACACACACACATAGAGAGACATACACACACATACACATACATGCATACATGTGCATACATAATGCATATGCATATGCATACATACACACTTACATGCATATGTACACATACATAATGCATACACACACATATGCATGCATAATGCATACACACACATACACACACCTATGCATACATACATGCATACACATACACACATAGACACATACACACACATAGACACATACACACACATAAAAACATACACACTCATAGACACATACACACATAGACACATACATACTCATAGATACACACATATACACATAGACACACACACATACACACACATACACACATAATGATGCATACTACACATGCATACACACATACACACACATATATACACATACACACACATATATGCATACACACACATAAAGAGACATACACACACATACACATATATGCATACATATGCATACATAATCCATATGCATATGCATACATAATGCATATGCATATGCATACATACATACTTACATGCATACATAATGCACATGCTTACATACACATACGTAATGCATACACACACATATGCATACATAATGTATACACACACATACACACATATGCATACATAATGCACATGCATAGATAAATACACACACATAGACACATACACACATAGACACATACACACACATAAACACATACATACTCGTAGATACACACATATACACATAGACACACATAAACACATACATACTCATAGATACACACATATACACATAGACACACAGACACATACACACACATATACACATACACACACATACACACATAATGATGCATACTACACATGCATACACACATACACACAGATATACACACACATACACACACATATATGCATACACACACATAGAGAGACATACACACACATACACATACATGCATACATATGCATATGCATACATACATACTTACATGCATACATAATGCACATGCTTACATACACATACATAATGCATACACACACATATGCATACATAATGCATACACACACTGTATCGCGGCATTTCCCTCCCTATCTCTTTTCTCTCTCCTCTCTCTCTCTTTTCCCCCACCACCCCCCCGGCCCCCGGCCCCCATCACCTCGACCCCCTCCAACCCCACCGTCCCCTCCTCTTTCCTCCACCACCCCCGCGGCCCCCTCCATCACCACGACCCCCTCCAACTCCACTATCCCCTCCTTTTCCCCCACCACCCCCGCAGCCCCCACCACCACCACCACCACCACCACCACCACCACCACCACCCCCCCCCCCCCACCACAACCACCACCACCACCACCACCACCACCACCACCCCCCACCACCACCACCACCACCACCACCACGACCCACCACCACGACCACCATGACCACCACGACCACCACCACCACCACCACCACCGCCACCACCACCAGCACCACCACCACCATGACCCCCCACCACCACCACCACCACCACCACCACCACCACCACCACCACGACCCCCCACCACCACCACCACCACCACGACCCACCACCACCACCACCACCACCACCCACCACCACCACCACGACCCACCACCACCACCACCACCACCACCACCCCCCACCACCACCACCACCACGCCCACCACCACCACCACCACCACCATCACCACGACCCCCCACCACCACCACCACCACCCCCCACCACCACCACCACGACCCACCACCACCACCACCACCACCACCACCACCACCACGACCCACCACCACCACCACCACCACCACCACCCCCCACCACCACCACCACCACCACCACTACCACCCCCACCACCACCACCACCCCCCACCACCACCACCACGACCCACCACCACCACCACCACCACCACCACCACCACGACCCCCCACCACCACCACCACCACCACCACCACCACCACCACCACAACCCCCCACCACCACCACAACCACCACGACCACCACCACCACCACCACCACCACCCCCCACCACCACCACCACCCCCAAGCACCACCACCACCACCACCACCACCCCCACCACCACCACCACCACCACCCCCCACCACCACCACCACCACCCCCACCACCACCACCACCACCACCACCACCACCAACACGACCACCACCACCACCACCACCTTACATAAGGCTCTCATATAGTTTGGATGGACATTTGGAGGATCATTTCTCAACCAAACCCTATAGTGTTATATATCGTTCGAAAGCTCTCGACGAGTACTTTCCAATGGTGAAACAATAACTTTGAAATATTGGATCAAATTTTGACTACACCCCAAAAACCCTCACAACTCCCCATAACTCACTCCTATTCCTACCCAACCCACAAAACCCACAAACCCCACAAACCCCACACAACTCCACAACCCTCCACAACCCTCCACAACCCTCCAAGAACCCTGTAATCTCTCTCAAACTCCCCACAACTCACCTCCCACACAACTCAATATGAAGGATCAAAAGCTACTACAAAAATTAGGTGAAGGATGTGCTTCTCAGGGACATTCAAATATCACGGGCGGCACAAACTAAGGATCTCAGCTTGCATCCAAAAGTGACAATAAAGGTGTAAGTGGTAAAAGTAAAAGTGGTGAAATGAGTGTTGCCGCCAACCATTCATGACGACTGCCTATTTTGACGATCCAATCCAAATCAAGTGGAATATTTGATCTACCCCTCCAATCTTGGCAATCAAGCGACGCGTGATCAGTGGACGTGAGGAATCGGCAAGGCCCTCTTGGCCTATTGGGGCCTATAAAAACAATGGATTTGTGCTCATTTGGGGTACAATTTTTTTTAGAGATACAGTGGTTCGTACCTACGTGCAGAAGTCCTCTCTTGCCCTTGGTGGTTTCAAGCCTATTGTAGGAGCTACTCTGTAGTGTGGATACAGAGGGTAGGCTTCTCAGTGGAGGGCTATGAGCACTATAGTGTAAGAGAGTGGCTTGGATTCTTTTCTTTTCTGTGAGTCAGTGTTGTTGTTAAGCTCTATTCTCTTGAGAAATCCTTTACCATTTGTATTGTTCTGAGTTGGTCTGCATATAATTGACCCCTTAAGCTGATGCGAAGACTCTGTTGCATTGAGGTTATTTACTTTTAGAGTGGCATGTTAGCCCTGAGCTTGTACTTTTTGAGCATCACTCTGCCCAACCTTGTAATCATCTGATTCAAATCAAGAAATATATGGTCTTCTGTGGTCATTTGTTGATTAATATTTCTAGAGTATGTACAACCCTTCTGTCTGCTCACAGAAATGTTAAAGGGTATATTTCCTTAAAGAGAACCCCCCTTGAGTAGGCGACGTACTGGATGAGTTAATCTTTGTTCTCTACTTATGATAAAAGTAGATACCCCAGTACCTCCTCTACACACACATACACACATATGCATACATAATGCATATGCATATGCATACATACATACTTACATACATACGTAATGCACATGCTTACATACACATACATAATGCATACACACACATATGCATACATAATGCATACAGACACATACACACATATGCATACATACATGCATACATACACACATAGACACATACACACACATAGACACATACACACACATAAACACATACACACTCATAGACGCATAGAACACATACACATACACACATACACATACACACACACATATACACACACATATACACACACACACAAACATACACACATAGACACATACACACATAATGATGCATATACACACATAATGATGCATATACACACATACATATGCATACACACACACATGCATACATACATGCATACACATACACACATAGAAACATACACACACAGATACATACGTACACATAAACACATACACACTCATAGACACACACACATACACATAGACGCGCACACACATACACACACATATACACACACTTACACACATAGACACATACACACATACACACATAACGATGCATACACACACATACACATGCGTACACACACATACACACACCTATGCATACATACATGCATACACATACACACATAGACACATACACACACATAGACACATACACACACATAGAAACATACACACTCATAGACACATACACACATAGACACATACATACTCATAGATACACACATATACACATAGACACACACACATACACACACATATACACACACATACACACATAATGATGCATACTACACATGCATACACACATACAGACACATATATACACATACACACACATATATGCATACACACACATATATGCATACACACACATATATGCATACACACACATAAAGAGACATACACACACATACACATATATGCATACATATGCATACATAATCCATATGCATATGCATACATAATGCATATGCATATGCATACATACATACTTACATGCATACATAATGCACATGCTTACATACACATACGTAATGCATACACACACATATACACATACACACATAGACACATACACACACATAAACACATACATACTCATAGATACACACATATACACATAGACACAGAGACACATACACACACATACACACATACACACACATACACACATAATGATGCATACTACACATGCATACACACATACACACAGATATACACACACATACACACACATATATGCATACACACACATAGAGAGACATACACACACATACACATACATGCATACATATGCATATGCATACATACATACTTACATGCATACATAATGCACATGCTTACATACACATACATAATGCATACACACACATATGCATACATAATGCATACACACACATACACACATATGCATACATAATGCATACACACACATACACACATATGCATACATAATGCATATGCATATGCATACATACATACTTACATACATACGTAATGCACATGCTTACATACACATACATAATGCATACACACACATATGCATACATAAAGCATACAGACACATACACACATATGCATACATACATGCATACACATACACACATAGACACATACACACACATAGACACATACACACACATAAACACATACACACTCATAGACGCATAGAACACATACACATACACACATACACATACACACACACATATACACACACACACAAACATACACACATAGACACATACACACATAATGATGCATATACACACATACACATGCATACACACACATATGCATACATACATGCATACACATACACACATAGACACATACACACACAGATACATACGTACACATAAACACATACACACTCATAGACACACACACATACACATAGACGCGCACACACATACACACACATATACACACACTTACACACATAGACACATACACACATAATGATGCATACACACACATACACATGCGTACACACACATACACACACCTATTCATACATACATGCATACACATACACACATAGACACATACACACACATAGACACATACACACACATAAAAACATACACACTCATAGACACATACACACATAGACACATACATACTCATAGATACACACATATACACATAGACACACACACATACACACACATATACACACACATACACACATAATGATGCATACTACACATGCATACACACATACAGACACATATATACACATACACACACATATATGCATACACACACATATATGCATACACACACATAAAGAGACATACACACACATACACATATATGCATACATATGCATACATAATCCATATGCATATGCATACATAATGCATATGCATATGCATACATACATACTTACATGCATACATAATGCACATGCTTACATACACATATGTAATGCATAAACACACATATGCATACATAATGTATACACACACATACACACATATGCATACATAATGCACATGCATAGATACATACACACACATAGACACATACACACATAGACACATACACACACATAAACACATACATACTCATAGATACACACATATACACATAGACACATAGACACATAGACACATACACACACATACACACATACACACACATACACACATAATGATGCATACTACACATGCATACACACATACACATAGATATACACACACATACACACACATATATGCATACACACACGTAGAGAGACATACACACACACACATTCATCCCCTCCATTCATCCCCTCCACCCATCCCCTCCATTCATCCCCTCCATTCGTCCCCTCCATCCATCCCCTCCATTCGTCCCCTCCACTCGTCCCCTCCATTCGTCCCCTCCACTCGTCCCCTCCATTCATCCCCTCCATTCGTCCCCTCCATTCGTCCCCTCCACTCGTCCCCTCCACTCATCCCCTCCATTTGTCCCCTCCATTCATCCCCTCCACTCATCCCCTCCATTCATCCCCTCCACTCGTCCCCTCCACTCATCCCCTCCATTTGTCCCCTCCATTCATCTCCTCCATTCGTCCCCTCCATTCATCCCCTCCATTCGTCCCCTCCATTCATCCCCTCCATTCGTCCCCTCCATTCGTCCCCTCCACTTGTTCCCTCCACTCATCCCCTCCATTCATCCCCTCCATTCGTCCCCTCCACCCATCCCGTCCATTCATCCCCTCCATTCGACCCCTCCATTCGTCCCCTCCATTCGTCCCCTCCACTCGTCCCCTCCATTCGTCCCCTCCACTCGTCCCTCCATTCATCCCCTCCATTTGTCCCCTCCATTCATCCCCTCCACTCGTCCCCTCAACTCGTCCCCTCCATTCGTCCCGTCCACTCGTCCCCTCCATTCGTCCCCTCCACTCGTCCCCTCCACTCGTCCCCTCCACTCATCCCCTCCATTCAATCCCCTCCATTCATCCCCTCCATTCGTCCCCTCCACTCATCCCCTCCACTCGTCCCCTCCACTCATCCCCTCCATTCAATCCCCTCCACTCGTCCCCTCCACTCGTCCCCTCCACTCGTCCCCTCCACTCATCCCCAACCCCAACCCCCAACCCCAACCCCAACCCCAACCCCACAACTCGTCATAACTCACCCCCTATTCCCACCCAACCAACAAATCCCACAAACCCCACAACCCCCACACAACTCCACACCCCTCCACAACTCTCCATCTCTCTCAAATCCCCACAACTCACCTCCCGCACCGCTCACTTAATATGAAGGATCAAAAGCTACTACGAAAAAATTAGGTAAAGGATGCGCTTCTCAAGGTCATTCAAATATTACGGGTGACACAAAATGAGGATCTCAGTTTGCATTCAAAAGTGACAGTAAAGGTGTAAGTGGTAAAAGTAAAAGTGGTGCAATGAGTGTTGCCGCCAATGATTCATGACGACTACCTATTTTTGAGGACTCAATTCAAATCAAGGGAATATTTGACCTACCCCCTAATGTTGGGAGATCAACCGGTGCGTGATCAGTGGACGTGAAGATTCGGCAAGGCTCTCTTGGCCTAGTGAGGCCTATAAAAGCAATGGATTTTTGCTCATTTAGGTACAACAATTTTAGAGATATAGTGGTTCGTGCGAACGTGCAGCAGTCCTCTCTTACACTTGGTGGTTTCAAGTCTATTGTAGGAGCTACTCTGTAGTGTGTATACAGAGGGTAGGCTTCTCAGTGGAGGGCTATGAGCACTATAGTGTAAGAGAGTAGATGGGATTTATTTTCTTTTCTGTGAGTCAGTGTGTTGATTAATCTCTATCCTCTTGAGAAATTCTACCATTTGTATTGTTCTAAGTTAGCTTGCATATCAGTGGCCCCTTATGCTGATCTGTTGTATGGGAGTTAATACTTTTAGGATGGCTTGTCAGCCCTAAGCTTGCACTTTTGAGCATCACTCTGCCCAACCTTGTAATCATCTGATTCGAATCAAGATGTGTATGGTCTTCCTTGGTCATCGAGGAAGAAAAGGAGTCTGGATGGAAGGACCAAGCAGAAATTGAAGGAGCTTATAATAAGATGACTACTTCTCTAAAGGGCCAACCAACAAGTCTGCAAGAAAACACTCAGGAGGTAAACATTGAACTGATCTTGAAAGGTATTCATCACAAGGTTAGTCTATATGAACTTATAAGGATGGATTCAAAAATAAGGAGTGACTTACTGAAGATTATACACTCTGCTCACTTAGTCCAATCACCTAGTATAGATGGTTTCATGGTTGATTTTCCCCCTGCACCCTTAGCAGACTACCAAAGCTCAAGATTATCTGTTTGTATAAAGGATGAAACTCTCACAGGTGTGATCATAGATAGAGGCTCTGGTATCAATTTGATGCCAGATTTCACAATGAAGAAACTAAATTTGAACCCCACCAAAATGGCACCATTTACAGTTACACTAGCAGATCAACATCGGGTTGCGCCTCTTGGCATTATTGAAAAGGTACGGATGATAGTACAGGGTTGCCACTTTGTGTTGGATTTTGTTGTTATTGCACTTCCACAGGAGACTTCCTATCCTTTGCTCCTGGGGAGACCTTGGCTGAGACAAGCAAAAGCTTTGCAAGATTGGGGGAAAAATAAACTATGGATTTCAACAAGCACCAATAGCCAACCGCAACTACACTTGGAAGAAGGATTTGATTCAGGAAAAACCACTGGATATACTGTGGATACTCAGGTAATGCCCTCTCTACCCCAAGAAGATGATACATTGTTAAATTGGATGATGGGAAGTGCAGAGTGTTGCACAGTGGAGATCAATGAAATTGAGGAAGAAGTTGCAGATAAGGAAATTACAGAAAAGGGCAATGAAGACCACAAGGTGTTGGAGAATGAGCAACTAAAGGAAAATACAATCTTTGAGGAGGCTACCAATATAAAAGTATCAGAGAGGGAAGATTATGAACCTAAGAGCAGAGAAGATCTCCCTTTTGCAGATATACCTCAAGGTTGGATGAAAGAACATGTTGCAGAATATAAATTAAAAAACACTCCTGCATATAGTGGAGATGATTTCTCAAGCAAGACCAGTCCTGAAACATTGGTTCAAGAAGTAAATTTAGGGGATGAAGAGAACCCTCAAATGGTCCATTTGGCATCCTGGTTGTGGCATTATCCTCCCTTGCTACAGAAGGTAACTTCTTTGCTTTTTACTTATAAAAGTGTCTTCGCATGGTCCTACAAAGATCTAACAGGGATACCAGAAGAGCTTGGGTTACATCGGATACCCTTAGTTGAGGGAGCCACGCCTGTAAGAAGTAGGCCATATCGAATCAATCCGAAGTATGCAGAGGCGGTAAAAGCAGAGATTACAAAACTACAAGAAGCGGGTATAATTGTTCCAGTAGAACATTCTAGGTGGCTTTCTTCTATGGTTATTGTGCCCAAGAAAAATAGTGAAAAAATAAGAGTATGTGTTGATTTTCGTGCTTTGAATAAAGTGACTATTCAAGATGGATTTCCTCAGCCCTTCACAGAGCAGGTGCTTGAGGAAGTAGCTGGTCACACTTTGTATAGTTTCTTGGATGGTTTTAGTGGCTACAATCAGATAGTGATCCATCCTGATGATAGGGACAAAACAACCTTTGTCACTCCCTGGGGCACTTATGTCTATACTCGAATGGCTTTTGGTTTGAAGAATGCACCAGCTTCATTTAATAGAACGATGTATCTGATATTGGGCAAATGGTTAACAACCTTTCTACGCATTTTCATGGATGACTTTTCAGTATTTTCAGGTACAGATAGAAGGGCAGCAGTTCAAGATTTCCATGACCATTTGGAAAATCTAAAAGAAATTTTTGAGCAATGTCTCAAAACAGGTTTGAAATTGAATCCTGATAAATATCACTTTTTGGTCACTAAGGGCACTCCTCTTGGTCACATAGTATCTGCTGAAGGTATAACTGTTGACCTTGCAAAGGTTACAGCTATTCTTTCCATGCCAATTCCACAAAGCCCAAAGGAAGTGCAAAGTTTCTTGGGCCATGCAGGGTATCACAGAAGATTCATTAGGATGTATTCAGAAATTGCTAAGCCCTTGTCAAGGCTTACCAGTAAAAAGATCCCTTTCACATGGAGTGCTGAGGCTGAGAAAGCATTTTGTGAATTAAAAATGAGGCTATGTACTGCTCCACTTTTAAGTGTTCCTAATTGGTCATTGGAATTTCATGTGTATACAGATGCTAGTCTTCATGCTGTTGGTGCAGTTTTAGCTCAACCATCATCTCACAAGGTGGATAGACCTATCTCTTATGCGAGCAGATTACTCAACCAAGCTGAAAGGAATTAGAGTACAACGGAAAGAGAAGGGTTGGCTATCGTATTTGCTCTTCAGAAGTTTAGACATTATCTCCTTGGTGTACATTTCATTGTTATCTCTGATCATCAGCCCTTGAAGTATTTGATAAATAAGCCTAGAGTAGCTGGAAGGATTTGGAGATGGTTACTCCTATTTCAAGAATTTAATTTTGATATTTATATTAAGCCAGGAAAAGAGCATTACATGGCAGATCAAGTGTCTAAGACTTCAATGAGCGAAAAGACAACAAGTATCAATGATGAACTAGTGGATAGCAATCTTTTTCTAGTAGCAATTCGGACAGGTTTGTATGATGAAATTCTTCAGGTTCTCACTACTGGAAAGATTCCAGAACACTTGACACCTGTAGAAAAAAGAAGATTACTTTTGAAAACCAAAGCCTATTCTCTTATAAATGGTAATTTATATAAATACTCTCAGGATGATATCTTGAGAAGATGTGTCTATCCGGAGGAGGTAAATCTTTTGCTAGAGGCAGCCCACAATGAAGGACACCTAAAGGGGGAAGAATTGGCTCATAGAATCATCCACAAGGGTTTATGGTGGCCTCATATTTTCAAAGATGCAATCAAGTTTGCTAAAGAATGCCACATATGCCAGAGGTGTGCTCCCGCGCCAACCAGATTGAATTTCCAACCATTGGTCATATCTACAGGATGGCTCCCATTTGAACGATGGGGTCTGGATTTTATTGGGCCAATTTACCCAACTGGTCAACCAGGAGGTAAAAAGTATATTTTGATGGCCACATGTTATGCCACTAAATGGATAGAGGCTAAAGCTACTGTGGATTGCACGGCTTTGACAGTAGCTAAATTTATGTATGAACGTATTTTCTCAAGATTTGGTTGCCCACTCAAAATTACTAGTGATAGGGGCACACATTTTGTAAATCAATTGCTCTAGTTTATATTCGACAAGTACAAAATCTTCCATAAAAAGTCTTGTGCCTATTACCCAAGGGCAAATGGCCAAGCAGAGAGTTCCAATAAGATTTTGCTTGGCCTACTTCGCAAATTATCTTTCGATCATCAAAGCTCTTGGCCACTAGCACTAATTGGTGCAATTTGGGCTTTCAGAACCACGAAGAGGGGAACCACAGGCGAGACTCCATTTCGCTTAGTTTATGGGAAAGAGGCATTGGCACCATTTGAGTTTATCATCAGAAAAGAAATAGGAAACAAAACCATTGGAATTGAACCCCCCATTCAGAGATTGGTGGCATTAGAAGAGTACAGAGAAGGGGCAATGCAGAAACTTCTGGTGACACAAGAAGAGCGCAAGAGTTTGCATGACAGGAATCTAAGATCCAATGAAGTTCAGGAAGGGTCTATGGTTTTAGTGCATCAGGTTCCACCAATTCAAACTACATTGGCACCTAAGTGGATAGGACCTTATAAGGTAATCAAGGTATTGCCACATGGTGCTGTGCATCTGGAAGATCTGAAGGGTAAAAGGATTCCCCTGGTCAACATCTCGAGGGTGAAGAAGTATCTGAATTAGGTCAAAATGGAAGCACTTCATTCCTTGTACATACCGTGTTTCTTTTTGTAATTGCAGTATAACTGGATCTCTCTGAAATAAGTAAAATAAGGGAGAAATTGCACCAGGGATGGTGCAAAAGCTTGATGTGGGGGTCTGTAGTACTCCTTCTCTTTCCCCCTCTCACTTTGCCTTCCACTTGGGTCGGGCAAGCTCTTTCTTTCACGTATTGATGGGAGTAAGCTCTGTGTATGCTCTGTGTGTCTCATTGGTCAACACTCTAAAAAGCTTGTATAGTCTTTTGATCTAAAATATACAAGTTTGTCTTCAAGAATCAGCGGCCAGAGCATAAGTACCTCCTTTTAGGACTTTCTATAACAGGAGGGGCACAAACCATTGATTACAGCATCTGTGAATATCCTATCCATTCCTTCCACAAGATATAACAACGGGCGCCTTGGATAGACGAGATCATTCTCAAACAACGGACGCGAGTTCGAACCCTGCTCTCGGCAATACGTGCATACATATTTATGGAGCATGCTTTTCAAGTCAATAACGCAACGAACAGTCCCCTCCACTCATCCCCTCCACTCATCCCCTCCATTCGTCCCCTCCATTCATCCCCTCCATTCGTCCCCTCCATTCATCCCCTCCATTCGTCCCCTCCACTCATCCCCTCCATTCGTCCCCTCCACTCGTCCCCTCCACTCCTCCCCTCCATTTGTCCCCTCCACTCATCCCCTCCATTCATCCCCTCCATTCGTCCCCTCCATTCGTCCCCTCCATTCGTCCCCTCCACTCATCCCCTCCATTCGTCCCCTCCACTCATCCCCTCCATTCCGCCCCTCCATTCGTCCCCTCCACTCATCCCTTCCATTCGTCCCCTCCATTCATCCCCTCCATTCGTCCCCTCCATTCGTCCCCTCCATTCATCCCCTCCATTCGTCCCCTCCATTCGTCCCCTCCACTCATGCCCTCCACTCATCCCCTCCATTCATCCCCTCCATTCATCCCCTCCATTCGTCCCCTCCACCCATCCGCTCCATTCATCCCCTCCATTCGTCCCCTCCATTCATCCCCTGTACTCATCCCCTCCATTCGTCCCCTCCATTCATCCCCTCCACTCATCCCCTCCATTCATCCCCTCCATTCATCCCATCCATTCGTCCCCTCCATTCATCCCCTCCATTCATCCCCTCCATTTGTCCCCTCCATTCGTCCCCTCCATTCGTCCCCTCCATTCGTCCCCTCCATTCGTCCCCTCCATTCGTCCCCTCCATTCGTCCCCTCCATTCGTCCCCTCCATTCGTCCCCTCCACTCGTTCCCTCCACTCGTTCCCTCCACTCATCCCCTCCATTCATCCCCTCCATTCGTCCCCTCCACCCGTCCCCTCCACCCATCCCCTCCATTCGTCCCCTCCATTCGTCCCCTCCACTCGTCCCCTCCACTCGTCCCCTCCATTCGTCCCCTCCACTCGTCCCCTCCATTCATCCCCTCCATTCGTCCCCTCCATTCGTCCCCTCCACTCGTCCCCTCCACTCGTCCCCTCCACTCGTCCCCTCCATTCGTCCCCTCCATTCATCCCCTCCACTCATCCCCTCCATTCATCCCCTCCATTCGTCCCCTCCACTCATCCCCTCCATTCGTCCCCTCCATTCATCCCCTCCATTTGTCCCCTCCATTCATCCCCTCCATTCGTCCCCTCCATTCGTCCCCTCCATTCGTCCCCTCCATTCGTCCCCTCCATTCGTCCCCTCCACTCGTTCCCTCCACTCATCCCCTCCATTCATCCCCTCCATTCGTCCCCTCCACCCATCCCCTCCATTCATCCCCTCCATTCGACCCCTCCATTCGTCCCCTCCATTCATCCCCTCCACTCCTCCCCTCCATTCGTCCCCTCCACTCGTCCCCTCCATTCATCCCCTCCATTCATCCCCTCCACTCGTCCCCTCCACTCGTCCCCTCCATTCGTCCCCTCCACTCGTCCCCTCCATTCGTCCCCTCCACTCGTCCCCTCTACTCGTCCCCTCCACTCATCCCCTCCATTCAATCCCCTCCATTCATCCCCTCCATTCGTCCCCTCCACTCATCCCCTCCACTCATCCCCTCCACTCATCCCCTCTATTCAATCCCCTCCACTCGTCCCCTCCACTCATCCCCAACCCCAACCCCCAACCCCAACCCCACAACTCCTCATAACTCACCCCCTATTCCCACCCAACCAACAAACCCCACAAACCCCACAACCCCCACACAACTCCACACCCCTCCACAACTCTCGACAAACCCCATAATCTCTGTCAAATCCCCACAAATCACCTCCCACACCGCTCACTTAATATGAAGGATCAAAAGCTACTACGAAAAAATTAGGTAAAGGATGGGCTTCTCAAGGTCATTCAAATATCACGGGTGACACAAAATGAGGATCTCAGTTTGCATTCAAAAGTGACAGTAAAGGTGTAAGTGGTAAAAGTAAAAGTGGTGCAATGAGTGTTGCCGCCAACGATTCATGACGACTGCCTATTTTTGAGGATTCAATTCAAATCAAGGGAATATTTGACCTAGCCCCAAATTTTGCGAGATCAACCGGTGCGTGATCAGTGGACGTGAAGATTCGGCAAGGCTCTCTTGGCCTATTGAGGCCTATAAAAGCAATGGATTTTTGCTCATTTAGGTACAACAATTTTAGAGATACAGTGGTTCGTGCGAACGTGCAGAAGTCCTCTCTTACACTTGGTGGTTTCAAGTCTATTGTAGGAGCTACTCTATAGTGTGTATACAGAGGGTAGGCTTCTCAGTGGAGGGCTATGAGCACTATAGTGTAAGAGAGTAGATGGGATTTATTTTCTTTTCTGTGAGTCAGTGTGTTGATTAATCTCTATCTCTCTTGAGAAATTCTACCATTTGTATTATTCTGAGTTAGCCTGCATATCAGTGGCCCCTTATGCTGATCTGTTGTATTGGAGTTAATACTTTTAGGGTGGCTTGTCATCCCTAAGCTTGCACTTTTGAGCATCACTCTGCCCAACCTTGTAATCGTCTGATTCGAATCAAGATGTGTATGGTCTTCCTTGGTCATTGGTTGTCCATATTTTCTGAACTATTTACCACTCTGTGCAATCCGTGTTATCTACCTGCTCACAGAAATGTTAAAGGGTATACTTCCCTAAAGAGAACCCCCCTTGAGTAGGTGATGTACTGGACGTGTTTAATCTTCATTCTCTACTTTTGTTAAAAGCGGATACCCTAGTACCTCCTCTACAACACATAATGATGCATACACACACATGCACATGCATACACACATACAAACACATGTACACACACACATACACACATATATGCATACACACACATATATGCATACACACACATAGAGAGACATACTCACACATACACATACATGCATATATATACATACATAATGCATATGCATATGCATACATACATACATGCATACATACATGCATACGTACACATACATAATGCATACACACACATAATACATACATGCATACATACACATACATAATACATATATACATAATGTATACATTCCAATCGTGGTCTTCAATACGTGCCACAACAAGAGTTACACCAACATATAATATGCTCTTCATAGTAAAATTCATCATAATTCCTATCGGAGGACACATGTGAAGTCGTTGCATGGGTAGGAGGTGGTGGAGTACCCTCTAATTGATCAGAATCTGCACATAATAAGAAACAAAAAAAAATATAAGTTATGTATCCATCAAATATATTTAAAATTTAATGTTTGATATACTTACAGTATAAAGTCGTTGCACAATGAGGAGATGGTGATGGAGTTCCATCTGATTGATCAAAATCTACAAATAATAGTATTTGATATTAATAATCTGATTATCTACATACACAAAAAATTCACATATATATATTTACACATACACACATATTCACATATACACATTTATACATACACATATATTCACATATACACTACACATTATTGTGGGATAAATGCATGTATTTTGTATGAATGAGTGTATATGCATGCATGTGTGTGTACGTATATATGTGGATATCTATATGTGTGTTTATGTTATATGTATGTATATGTGTATATGTATACATATATATATATATGCGTATATGTTTGCATGTATATCTGTATGTGGATATGTGTATGTGTATGTGTGTGTATATATGTGTATGTATTCTGATTTTTATTTATGTTTGAGATTAAATTAATAGGAGATATTGTATGGTCGAAAAATATAAGAGGCGAGCTAACATACCACCTGAGTCGTGGTAGTTTTTTCGTAGACAACTACATCTTGAGGAGTCATTCCAAGCAGAAGGTACACAAATTAATAGTTTATATTTATAATTTTTATAAATTTTAGTAATTTTTTACATTTAATTTATGTATTTTTTTTCTTGAATAAACAAGCTATTGCAAAGAAGAGAGTGGAGTCGAGCCACACATCGCACCTAGGCCAAATGGGCAATAATGGTTTTGTAGCTACATTTGTAAGTATATGTGTTATTTTAGTTAAAATGCAAGTAACTAATGTTTTTTATTTGTTTCATTACAGCGGAGCGATTATGGCCGATATCCTACGAAAGATGAGATCGAGTATGCTACACGTTTTGGATATCGACGTTTGAGTGAGTATATGCAAGATCATCCTGATGCTTTTGTGAGTATTTTTAAATTTCATATAATTATTTTATTTTTGTGAATGGTTTAATTGTTTTATTTATTTATGTTTGTTATATGTAATACAAGAGTATTATGGAGAGACAAATATGGATGAGGTGGAGAGACAGACACAGGAGGGACGATCTCGATCGTCACAGGTGATCATGATGATGAGGATGAGGAAGATCTGGATTATCATGATATTGCTGATGATGATGATGGTCATGATGATGATGATTATGATTTTAGTTGATTATGACATTGGATTATATGTATTTAGATTAATATATATATATATATATATATATATATATATATATATATATATATATTTATATATATATATATATATATATATATATATATATATATATATATATATTTTATCTATATATGTTTCATTTCAGTGATGTTTTGAATTGTGTGTATGGTATTAAGTAATGAAGAGTTTTGTTCTATTAATTGTTATTATTGTTTATATTAAGCATGTGTTTTAATAATTTAATTATATAATTCATTCATATGTGTGTACTTAAGTGTATATGTATGTATGTGCATGTGTATGTGTGTGTATATGTAAGTATGTGCATGTATGTGCATGTGCATGTGTAAGTGTATATGTGTGTATGAGTATGTGCATGTGCATGTGTATGTGTGTGTATACGTATGTGCATGTATATGTGTAACTCTATGTGTATATGTGTGTATGTGCATGTGTGTGTGCATGTGTATATGTGTTTTAATACTTTAATTGTATAATTCATTCATATGTGTGTACCTAAGTGTATATGTATGTGTGTGTATATGTATGTATGTGCATGTGTATGTGTGTGTATATATATGTATGTGAATGTGCATGTATAAGTGTATATGTGTGTATGAGTATGTGCATGTGCATGTGTATGTGTGTGTATATGTATATGCATGTATATGTATAACTCTATGTGTATATGCGTGTATGTGCATGCATATGTGTATATGTAGGTATGTGCATGTGTGTGTGCATGTGTATATGTGGATGCATTTCCATTGGCATCCATGTGCATGCATTTGAATGTGCATGCATGTGGATGTGCATATACATGTATTTGCGTATATGTTAATATATATATATATATATATATATATATATATATATATATATATATATATATATATATATATATATATATATATATATATATATATATATATATATATATATATATATATATATATGTGCAATAATGCATGCATGTAAATCTTTTTATGTGGTTGTAGAAATGTTTGTGCATATGCATGTGTATATGTGTGTATGTCTAAGTGTATGTGCACATGTATCTGTGTGTATATATGTGTGTGTATGTGCATGTGTATATGTGTACATGTGTGAAAGTGCATCTTCATCATGTATAAGTGTATAAGTGCATACCAATAAGTGTGAGTATGATATTTAATGAAAATAACACAATTCCAATGATATACAAAGAATAGAAATTGTACTTAGAATAGTTATCCATACTTTTTGCTTGGTTAGCTTCTTGAATAACCTCCAATAAGGAGAGAGAGAGAGAGAGAGAGAGAGAGAGAGAGAGAGAGAATTCAAAGAGATAAAGATGTAGAAAGAGAGAAACAGAGACAGATGGAGACAATAAAAGAGAGCTTAGGCAAAACAACAGTTCTGCATATACTTGCTTCAGCTCGTAAGTGCAGTGCAATTGTGAACGTTGGAGAGCTCTTTGTTCGGATGCGTGAAAATGCTGATCGAAGAGCCTCCAATGTTTTAATTTTTGTCCGTCAACAGATCGTCGTGTAAACTATGCTACCCGTCGTCGCATAAGCGACATGTCTTAGCATCGCTTATGCGACCACAAAGTGCCCTCGCTTATGCGACGTAAAATAGCGTCGCTTATGCGATGTAAAAGAGCATCACTTATGCAATGTAAAAGAGGATCGCTTATGCGACGCTTTTAAATGCGTCGTGTTAGCGACGCTGTATGGGAGCATCGCACCCCGTCGCGCCACAAGTCCCAAAAAACGTCGTTCACTTTGTCGTCTGATCGACGGTCCGCGCACAATGCTAATTACGATGCATGTTGCAATTTTATAGCGACAAAATTCTGTTGCCTTAACCGTCGCTATACGCCTGTATTCCTTGTAGTGCCACCCAATCTAAAGAAAATGAAACCAATGAAGAAATAGAAGTAGAGGAATTAATTAAGGACCATATTGTTGATAAATCGTAAATCTCCCCATCATATGACTATTGCTTATCTAGATTTTTGACTTTGTTTTCAATTGTGTCACCTAAACCTGAGAATAGTCAAGAATTTGTTGCTTCCACCTATAAGACGAAATACCCAACCTAAGTAGACTAAACACGAAGTGGACGAGGTTATCAAAGACCGTATAAGAAATGAAACATTAGTTTGGCATTCATACGAATATGGTCTTTGTAGGTACAGAGCTGCACAACCTTACGGACAACAGATTCATAAGCTGATCTTAAATGGTTTGTTAAACCATAGTTAATCACTTTTCACATAGTGAAACACATCAAAACTCCTAGAGTATGCAACAAAACAACCTGCGTGTAGTCACATAGTGAGGCTATCACAAGTCAGTTCTCATATGCGTTTCTCTCCATTCGCACCCCTAGACAACATGTGATTTTTACTTATCCTAAAGTCTAAACATATCTTTACAGAGTGTGAGCATTATCTCGAACTTGATTCTCTAGGTTTTGATTTTTTCACATGATCATTTTATGATCTTAAGCTTTGCCTTGGAAACTTTAGAACCTTTGAATGTGAACTCGATTTAGAACTTGTACATGGTGAGGTTTTAATAGACTTGTCTTTCGATCTCCATGTGAGAGAAAAAATCTTCATTTCTTTCTTATCTCTTTGAGTAGTTTACGTATAGTACATCAATGTAGTTTTCCAAGAAAGAAATAACATAATTGATGAATTTTGTGAATGATGAATTCTTTTTCTTTCAAGCCATCAAAAAAAAATGTTTAAAAGGATTTATCATTCCATTGTTCCATACAAGTGGATACTTCATCAAATCCATAAAACACATCTTGAGTTTGGCCTACTTTTGGTTTCTTTTAAATCTTGTAATTATCATTTCTAATTATCCTTTGTCAAACCCTTGTTGGTGCCTATATTTATACACCCTTTTCGTTTCCTTTTGGAAAAATCTTGATTCCAAAATTTAATCCATCACAAGGTTTCCTCCAACACATATATCATGCATGAATTTTATTGTCAATACTTGGGAAAAATTCATAGTAGGTCTAATTGCAAGCTGTTGGAAAATTTTTCCCAAGACTAGTTAATTCTTGTTAAACTTGCAACAAGAATAGAGACCTAGTCTTTATCTTTAAGATTTCTTAAGTTTTCTAGGTCTTATTTGCTTACCTACATGATTTTATAGATATTTCTATCAAATCAAGTCCACGCATGTGCTAATGCCTTTTAGATTCGAAATCTAAGCGTCTGATCAAGATTAATACACTTGTAAGTTATATCAATTAGTGGACGTTAAGTACCACTTTAGGTGGTCTAGGACTTCTTGGGAACTACTTGGTATCTAAGTAACTTGAAAAATTATATTCAAACTTCTAGGGAGATATTTATTCTTCCAATACTTGAAATTACTCCTAAGGAATCAAGAACATGAGAAAGGGATTCATTTTCGAATCAATTTCACTACTTGAATGATCCTTAAAAGAATTCTAGACTTTTGGACAATACTCTTGAAAGCTTTATTGCTTGAGTCGTGTTCACTTCCTGAGTGTCAAACTATATGATAAATATCCTTAGTGTCAAACTATATGATGTGAACTTTCATTGATAAGATATGTATTCTTTTCCTTGAGTTTGAAACAAATTATTATCATTGGTCAATCTTTCTATGCTAGCTAAGAAATTTAAATAGAGTTTCATAAATCAAACTTTGGTTGCATTGTTTAAAGCACATGTTCACTTTGATCATTGAACCAATGTACAATAATTTTACCGTGAAAAAAACCCTTTATCACTTAAGAATCCTTTGAAATCTTTACTAGAAGTGATAGCATGCTAATACCTTGAAGGACTTCAATGATCAATCTTTATAAATAGATTTCCCAAGAGATACACTTGTCCATCCTCTCTCATGGCTTAATCGTACTAATAATTCATTAGGGTATGCAAACACCTATGAATCATCACATAACAGCTAAGAAGATTGATATATTCTTTGTTTGAACATACCAATAATTATTTCTAGATTCCTTATTTATCATTCTAAATCAAAGTAGCTCAAGTTGCTACTTTGAATTAGCGCATGCATACTAGAGAATGAAGAAAGCTAATGCTTTGCTCCTTTTACTAGGTAAAACTTTGGCATGTTGTAGTTATGATTGAGGTTCACAACCACCTTTCGACTTAGAAATATGATATTTTCCAAACACTAGCATGCCAAAAAGTTATTTTCTAGAAAAATTTCATGACTAAACAAACATATCCTAAAGATGCTTACTAGCTCATTCATAACCCATAAGTTAGACTTAATGATGATATCCTTCTTTCTTAAAATATATACTTGAAAAGAAACCAAAGCTGTTAGAGATAGACCTCTATGGAAGCATGCAAACAACACAAGGAAGGAGAAGAAGCTTGGAGCACAACACACAATACTGAATGTGTTACTACAGAATGTACAAAGATAAGTAGCCCATTAGGGCAATAGGCATATATATAAGTCAGGGGAAAAAAACCTCCTGGAGAGGGAAAAAAGTGCTCCCGCGGTCCTAGTGTGTTCACACACATCACTACCTAAATATATCAACAAATCCCCCCTAGAAGTGCTGTGGTGAACAAGGAGCTTGCACTCATGTATAAGGAAGTGCCAAACTATGTGGAAATCACTCCACAAAAGGAAGTAAGCCCAAAGCTTTGCGGAAACCTTCAAACTTCTCCCTAGGCAGAGCCTTCATGAAAAGGTCTACAATTTTCTTCTGTGTGGGCACATATGTCAAGCTGATCTCCCCGACAGAGAATCTCTTCCTAGCATAATGATAATGCACCTCAATGTGCTTAGTGCGAGCATGGAACACAAGGTTCCTCACAACTACCAATGCGCTCTGACTATTAGTGAAGATGGTGGTGGTAGAAGACTAACCAACACCCTAATCAACCATAAGGCATTTGAGCCACACACACTCAACATTCACTGTGAAAGCTACCCTATACTCACTCTCACAACTGGAAGTGGCCATAGTCAGCTGTGTCTTGCTCAACCAAGATATACATGAGCTACCAAGCATGAAGCAAAAGCCACTAGTGGACACAAGAGTGTCATAGCAACCAACCCAATCAGAGTCATAAAATGCATGCAAATTTGGCGGTAGTGATCCTCCCTTGGGATAAAACAACCCAAGTAACTGAGTACCATTCAAGTAGTGAAAGATGCGCTTAACCGCCAGCCAATGCTTGACTCCTAGGCAATGCATAAACCTGCTCATCTGTGAGACAACAAACTGAATATCTAGCCAAGTAATGCATAAGAAAATCAAGCATCCAACACTGTGCTGATAGAGGACAGCATCAAATGCATCTCCTGCATCATGAAGACTTTATCATAAATGTGTCTCCATAGGAGTTGCAATAGGCTTACAGTCTTCAAGGCAAAAACGCTGCAATAATGTGTCAATATACTTCCTTTGACATAAACCATTCCACCATCAACATGCATAAAATGAATGCCCAACTAATGATGCAAATGCCCAAATCAGACATCTTAAATGAGGCATGCAAATCAGCCTTAAAATCAGCAATATGCCACAATGATGAGAAGTACATCATTAGCATGCTTAACATATAAGGTGCTTTTAGTTGGACTATTCTCAAAACCATGTGAATGAGATAGGCATGTATCTTTTCATACCAAGCACGCGGTGTTTGCTTTAAACCATATAATGCCTTCTTTAACCTGCACACCTGGTTTTCATGCCCTTTATGCACAAAGCCATGGGGCTAAAAACATACACTTCTTCATGCAAGTCACCATTCAAGAATGCTATTTTAATGTCCAACTGATGTACATTCCAACCATGATGAGCTGCAAGTGCACAAATGCTAGTAGTCATTCGGCAAGTAGGAGCAAAGGTTTCATCAAAGTCAATGCCTCTTTCCTACGCATAACCCTTTTCAACAAGCCTAGCCTTATCCCTATCAACTATACCATCAAGTTTACGCTTCAGCTTGTATACCCACTTAGTGCCAATGGCCTTCTTTCCAGGAGGCAAGTCACATAAAGACCAAGTACCATTCTTCATTATTGCATCATATTCAGATTGCATAGCAGCCATCCATTTTTTTTAATTTTGTGCTTCATCAAACAAAACAGGCTCAGTCTCAGCATAGAGAATAGATGCAGCCATAGCATAGCAATCTGATGCAAAACAGGCACTATGAGAGCCTAATCGAGTACGATATCACAAAGGTGCATCTAATTTGCTGTCACGCAAGGTCTGCACTAGCCATTTTGGCATAGTTCTTGCCTGCTCAATATCAACTCTCTCATCAATAAGTGCATCATGTAAATCTGCATCAGAAATGGAATGATCTGCATCATCACATGAAACTTGCAAAGGCTGAGAAGTTGTGTCATTAGGACGAGCACTAGAGTGTCCACCTATAAAAAGATGCAGCAAAGTATCATACATGTCTTTGGAGCTAACACATGTTTCTTTAGTACATGAAAGCAATGGCTGAATAGCATCTTCCACAAAAGCAACATAGGGCTAACTAGAATGCATTTAGTCTGTGGATGATACAGTCGATAGCCTTTACTGTTAGAACAATACCCAACAAAAATACATTTTACTACTTTATCATCCAATTTTCTATGATGTTGTTCAGGCACTAATGCATATGCCGAACAACCAAAAACATGCAGATGAGCAACACATGGCTTGCGGTCATGCCAAGCATCATATGGAGTGATAGACTGCATTGCTTTGGTGGGACACCTGTTAAGTACATATGTTGCACACATAACAGCCTCAATCCAGAAACTATGTGGTAAAGCCTGTCTCTTGACCATACACCTCGCCATCTCCATGAGTGACATGTTCTTTCGTTCAGCAACTCCATTCTGTTGAGGTGTATAGGGCACTGTACACTGGTGTTTTATCCCATGTTCATCGAGAAATGCATTAAAATCAAAAGACATGTATTTCCCCCCTCAATCAGAATGGAGGGTGCCCATTTTACATGCTAACAGATTTTCAATCAAAGCCAAAAACTATTGGAAGCACATGAACACTTCAAACTTTGCCTTCAATGGATATACCCATGCATGCCTGGAAAAATCATCGTTGAAGGTCACGAAGTAAAGATAACTCCCAAAAGAAAGTGTTTGCATACGACCACAGACATCACTATGCACAACTGCAATTCGTGAGTAACCCGAACTGAACCATCTTTTGGAAAGGACGAACGCTGCATTTTGCCAGAAATATAGCCTTCACAAGCATGCTTCCCAGGTGCCTAAAGTTTGGGAAAAGAGGACACCATTTCATATTTCTACAAGCGTAGCAAACTAGAAAAATTCAGATGACCAAAGCGTGGATGCCAAAGCTTTGCATCTAACATAGCCTGAGAATCATGTACTACACATGCCGAATCATTTACAGATCTTTCATAGTCTATGAGCTTATACAACCCACGACATAAAATGCCAAAAGCAATAATCACGTCGCCATTTGATAGATCATGAACTATACACCTTTCATTAACAAATTTCATAACCAAGAAAATCTTGGCTGATGCAGAAACTGATAACATATTTTTCTTGATCTCGAGCACAAACAAAGCATCTAACAGAGTGAAAGAACTACCCTCAGCAGTAGTCAAAATGATCTTACCAACTCCCATAATAGGATAAGAGGAGTTGTTGGGGCATGTGACAGTATTCCCTATAGGGGCAGGCTCGAGTGAAGAGAAGAAACTGCGCTGCAAGGTAATATGTTTGATCGCCTCACTGTCAAAGTACCAAACATCTGAGTCTACTGCAGACATGCACTGCTTATGAGAAGAGGGGTCAAAACTGCAAACAGTAGTGAATGCCCATCCTTCTTCTTGCATGAGATTAGCAGACTCTGTTTTGGAGTGGAGGCCTCTGCACCAACCATTCTTGCCTCTTTTGCAACCAGTTTAGGACAGTTCTTTATTGGATGATCATTTCCTTTACAGTAATTGCAAAACAATTTCTACTCTTCATCTTTGTTTTCCCTCCTCGATTGTGTAGAATTAGCAAATTTCTGCTTACTAGTTGAAGAGCTCCATTTTCCTTTGCCCTTCTGACTAGCCAGGAAAGCTTGATCTGCTACTCGCATAATGGACTTGTTCTACCTGGACTGATCTTCCTGCAACATAAGAGAGACTAACTCATCAAATGAAAAGGCATTTGGATTGCCCTTCATCAACCGAAGAGTAGAAGCAAAACTTTGATATGAATCAGAAAGACCATTCAGAATGGTCTCCACAAGTGAGCTATCTAGTATAACCTCATCAGTAGAAATCAAGTGTTCCTTCAAGTCTTTGATCTTTGTTAGAAAACTATCCATAGAATCACCTTCATTCATGTGCTGACTCTCCAATTGTTTTCGGAGGTAAGCAATACGAGCCTCATTCCTAGCGTGGTACAATGTGGTAAGTGTATCCCAAGCATCCTTAGTTGTTCTACCAGAGCGAATGTGAGGAATAATGCCACGTTTGATAGGCAGAGCTATCAATGCATGTGCCTAGGCATCTCTACCATCCCAACAAATTTGTTGTGTAGTAAATATCACTAATTTAGGCTTCCTCTTTAAGCCATAAATAGCTTAAATGAAACCACAAAGTAACTCTCTAACCCTTCTAAAAGGAAGCGATCTTTCAAAGTTTCCATGTTTGCGTGGCACTCTGCATCGTTACTAGAGATGCCTTCATGGAACTCAACATCCGTCTATTCAAGTTCAATGTTCAATTGATGCTAAAACTCAATAAGGGCATAAAAAAAGGACTAGCATACACATTCATGAAAGCATATGCATTTGCATGCAAGCACATGCATTTGCATGCAAGCACATGTATTTGCATACATAAGAGTATAATGATTTCAAAAAAGATATAGAACCTAATTTCATAGGAGTTAGCTTACTTTTTGAAGCTCAAGTTCGACATTTGGGAAGATAGAGAACTACTTGGTTGCAATGTTATAATAAGTACCGTGTAACTCAAGTGGCGTGTAAATTTCCTCAAGGTGATACTTAGGTATTACATACTTGTAGCATAGTTACATTAAGTATATTGGATGACTTGCTTCATAAAAGTAGGCATACAAAGAAATTCAAGAGATAATCTTTCTTGCTATCTTAATAGGCAAGAATAAATGACTACTTGCAAGCTTATAAGATTATGATGACTCTAAGTCCAAGAGATAATTTGAGTGTTATAAAGAAAACTTAAAAGTGACATTTTACATTTTTGTATGTATTTCTTCAACATCCAAATAGGATGATAACTTAAGATAGTTTTGAAGCTCCATGAACACTTTGAAGTGATGCTCTCACTTAATTCCATCCCAAGAAGTGATGGAAATAAAAGAAACGTGCTTGATTTTTACCATCAATTGAACATGAAATTCAATAGTTGGATGTTAAGTCGCATAATTTCATCTCTAGTAATCATGAAGAGTGCCATGAAAACATGGAAACTTTGAAAGAATTCATCGTTTTTGTGGTTTCATTTAAGCTTTTTGTGGCTTCAAGAGGAAACCTAAACATGTGAATTTTAGAAAATAAGGTAGTTCCTAAAGACAAGAACTTAAATTAAATAATCTAGGGCAACACAAACATAGGCATGGTCAATATTGTATCAATATGGCTACCTATAGAAGCCCTACCTATATCTTGGAGTAATCTCAAAATTGCCCTTAGTTGACCCTCGACCCTTTCAAAAGATTGAAGAAGCTCCATGATCTTTGTCTTGACATTGGAAAAATGCCCAAAGCTATTCCCTATACTCAACAATCTATTTTCATGTCCTTTCCCCTCAGTTGAACTGATGTTGATTGGATCCCCTACACCATGGCACTCTCAATGTTTACAACTATATCGATCATAGCCACATCTGATACATCAAGTATATGATTTGGTATTGAAACAAACATATATGTGTTTTTCTTTGTTCTACACGTTAACACAACATCGCTCGTAGAACTTGCCATCTCAAACAATTGGTTCGTAAGTTCAAGAATTCCTAATGTCAAGTGGTGTGTGCTAAAATATGAGGGTGATGCACAATATCATAAGATATACTTCCTGACATAATTTGTTTTGTCATAGAATTAATTATAGAATTAAATAATTTCATAGAGTCAAATATAGCCAAGAAAATACTATTTATAAGTCGCTATTAAGATTGTTGATACCCAAGAATGTAAAGCTAAAGATTTAGAAAACATTTTCCAAACTCAGTAAATTCTTCATTTTGGATTTGACTTGGTCAAGTTCAAGTAGGACCATAAGTAAATGGTAAACCTTATAGTACACTCTACATAGAATTTTCAAGCCCATTAGGACAAATTAGTCCTCTAGGTAGGTAAAAAGGTCAAGCAAATGTTGGTTGGGCATGAGCCATAATACAAACATTCAAGCTTGATGTGTGGGACAATCCTATTTCTAATTTTCCAATCAAATTCAAGTGAATCATGAGTTGTCAAAGTGATGTTAGGCATAGAGATCCACTTTAGTTAATAAATACATGCACTAGTAATGCCTAGAAACAGACTAGTAATTTCAATCCACCCACTTCACATGTTAGTGCCCAGATAGTAGATAATGAAAATAGTGAATTGGCTAGGGATTTTTTTTTATCCACCCTTATTATTCATTCACTACTCTCTTTTTAAATCAGTTTATCAAGTGCAAAGGTAGATGGCAATTTGAATCATTTGGCAAGGATCCCACCATAGAGATGAAACATGCTCTTCTAGGTTAGAACATGCAGCTCAAGGGTTTCCTAGAGATTTTTATAAATAGCTTTATTTTTGGGGATGGAAATACTTCTAATGGGAGAAGAATGTAATAAAGCAAGCCTATGATATAAGGATCTAGCCGGTTTGCAAGGATCTAAAATCAGACATTGTTTGGCCAATCATGTATATGGCCAAAGATATCGAGACTAGATTTAAGCATAGGTTCCTATGCTCTCTAGGACAAAGAATTCATGTAGCTTAGTGGATAAATCTTAAAGGGGGGCAAGGAGGAGGTCTTGAGTTCAGAACCTAAGGTAGCAAGGTTTTGCGAAGAGCTTAATGAGCCAAATCATTGTGGGCCATTCATTTTATCTAGCACCTAATCTTTCAAGATTAAAGTTAATGGAGAATAAATCCACAAAATAGTGGTTTGGATTGATTAAAAAAAGGATGGTTCTCAACTGATGCTACATTACCAAAAGGTTGGTTCTCAAGTAAAGTTTCTGTTTTAAAGAGTGGCTTAGAATGAAAGTCGTTGAGTCCTCAATAGCTATATATACAACATAAGGTTCGGAGAAGGGTCATGTCTCTAGCACGTTTTGGTCCTTATAGTTAGTTTGTTTGCAGGAATTTTATTACACATGGATAATTGCACGAATCATGCTTACAAATTACAAAATTATGGGCTTGAAGAAGGGTGGAAAGTTAGAAGCAAACAACGACTCTGAGAAGCAAAAATATATAGCATTCCTCAACTTAATCTATTCTCAATAAGTGAGTGATTACATGGTAAAGGATCACGTGGACTATGAACGACAATGTTGAAATCGCATGTCTAGAGAGAAAGATGAACAAATGGACTATACGGAATCGGAGACTCTTTGGATTTCAGACAGGAATAATTAAGGGAATGGACTTGATTTTGATTGTGTCTCCACCGTCTTTATATCACGTGGAAACTCTATGAATCTTTATTGCCTTCACCATCCCTTTTTATTTAATGCACTATCTTGAGAGTTACCATACGCAATCCTTTTTAACTAAACCGTTGGACTACTAATGCTTAAATCCCTTTTTTTTGCCACTATATGATTCGTATTGGTTCTCTTTGTGGACTTTACACAATTCGTTTCAATGCATGAAATAAAAAAGAAAACAAATTTGAGAGTCTTGTTCTCGAGTAGACCATCTGAAGATAAGAATTCCCAAGCACCAATAAATAAAAATGTAAGAGCCAATAACGTAGAGTGTGTTTTTCCAATTTCTTTCGAACGTTCTATGCATGTTTATAGGCCTATCTTTCCAAATCCCTACTCATGACATTAAGACCGTTTGGTGAAAAGTATAGGCCATCTCCTTCAATCGAACGTGGACCTTCCCCACCGCTGTAATGTAGCAACTTGGCATGTTGTACTCGATTACTCTCTAGGGCTAAAAACTATAGACCTAAGCAACAACGTGATCAGGTTAAATGACAATGGATTTCTAGATTTTAGAGTGGGTCCATCTGTAGTGGTGCTTGAATAACCTATAAGAATATTTCAATAGCAGAGATAATTTTCATCCTTATGATTAGTGGCGCGGGAGTGTATATGCAAGTAAAAAGGATTTCCAAAGGTTAGATACTTTTCCTCATAATAATGTTCCTTTCCATGTGTCGGGCACCCTTGAAATGTTCTGAGACTAAAAACTAAGGACTAGGTCTTGGAAAGAAAATATTAATGGTCACCTCCATATGAGCCTCTAGATGATGGGTATTTGAGGGGATGGGATGAAACATGTTGATGTGCTTATCACCATTGAGTCCATTTTGAGTCAATGAATTTATGGACACTCCACAATATGGATCCATACCCGTGTTCAGTTTGATGTATTAATAGTGTTCTCACATGACATTACTCGTTACCCTTCTACAATGGAATGCAAAGTGTGTGCCTGTTTTTAAATCTATGTGAGAAACAAAGAAAAACCATAGCGGACAGAATACAACATAAATGATGTAGTAGAGTATTTCTTTTTGGTCTCTAAACTTGGTGGATGTAATGTGGTCGTTAGGCGGCTCCAGATGTTTGGCAGTGTTGGTTCTTTTAATCCTTAGGTTGCAGATGCTCAGCCCATATTTTTGACAATTTGTTTCGTGGGTCAATCTGCCATATCCATCAAGATGGCCCTTAGGAAATTGTGAATCGAGACTTCACTATACAGTCTAAAGACACCTGGTCCATTCGTTGTTTAGCAGCTCTTACAGATGGAAATGAAGTTTAAGAGATCGACCAGTACTTTGAGGTTTAAGGCGCTGCATGAGCTTTACTTGGCGATGACATAACCACGATGATGCTCTGCACGGTGCCGTTAAAATCAAAAGTCGTTACAACGGCGTCTGATTAAGTGAATGGGTGGTAACCGCACTGTAGTCTGTACTTTAGAAGATGGTGGCACTCCGTGAATAGGGAGACATGCAGGACCGCTTTTGAACTTCTCACGTGATCTTTTCTCATATACGGAGTCCGAACAGGTTAGTAGGTGATTCTGTGCAATTTCGCTGGTTGTGTTCGAGGGTCATCCCTCAGCTTTATGATATGGATTCAAGTAATGTGCACACAACTTTTCCTGGTTTATCGATAGCGGACCTCTTTGTCGACATTGTTACGGAAATCAGCATGCTTTCCTCACAAAGGATCTCCTTAAGTCTGGAAACCTCGTCATTAACACTCTGAAGGACAATGAGATGATGTGCCAAAAGTGTGTATCTCATGTTCAGATGGGCGTTTCTCCTTTTGCCATTAGTGCGGGATGCACCGGTAAGCACCCTCTATTAACCGTCATGTGCTGATGAATTGGCATTCGTCATACTTGATGGTTAGTCAATAATCGCTAGAGTTACATCAAGGAAACCTAATTTAGATGTGGTTTTCTTATATGTTAGTGACACGATAGTCTCTCTTGCATGGATCTTATTCTGGGAGTCTTACGCCTCCTGTAGTCATGGTCTTAGTTTTGTTCCTGACGCGAAATTCCCTGGAATTTCATAGCTCTGAAGCAGGACTAACTATAGAAGCAAGACCATTCGTTAGGTGAACCTTGTAATCATCTTTTCATCTCAGATGCCTCGCCTTTGACCATACGTTGTGGATGGTCTCCGATGGAAACACTCAGAAAACTAAATCTATCCCTTCTGTTGTTTTAGTCTATCCGCGAAGGCATGAATCACATAATCCCTTCTAAAAATCAGAGTCGACGAAATGTTAGTCTCTGAAGCAAGAAAGAGCAGCATACTGCCATAAATAACGAATGAAGGCCTTCATGTCGGGGCCTCATTTTGACGGAAGTCCATTCGTTCTTTAGCAGCTCTTACAGATGGAAATGAAGTTTAAGAGATCGACCAGTACTTTGAGGTTTAAGGCGCTGCATGAGCTTTACTTGGCGATGACATAACCACGATGATGGGTGGTAACCGCACTGTAGTCTGTACTTTAGAAGATGGTGGCACTCCATGAATAGGGAGACATGCAAGACCGCTTTTGAACTTCTCACGTGATCTTTTCTCATATACGGAGTCCGGACAGGTTAGTAGGTGATTCTGTGCAATTTCGCTGGTTGTGTTCGAGGGTCATCCCTCAGCTTTATGATATGTATTCAAGTAATGTGCACACAACTTTTCCTGGTTTATCGATAGCGGACCTCTTTGTCGACATTGTTACGGAATGGTTGATGATGCAAATCAGCATGCTTTCCTCACAAAGGATCTCCTTAAGTCTGGAAACCTCGTCATTAACACCATGAAGGACAATGAGATGATGTGCCAAAAGTGTGTATCTCATGTTCAGATGGGCGTTTCTCCTTTTGCCATTAGTGCGAGATGCACCGGTAGAGGTGGTGGAAAAGGAAGAGGAAGAGGCAGAAGTAGTAAAGATAGTGCCAAATCTTGCTGGATATTTGGTGAGACTAATCATTTAGGTCATGAATGTTGGCATAATAATCAGAATGGTGGAGGATACAATCAAAACTTTAATCCAAGAGGAAGAGGTAATAGAAATCAGAGAGGTAATTTTAGAGGTAGAGGTAGTAGAGGTTTCTTTCAAAGAAATGCAAGTAGAGGCTTTCAAGGTCAATCCTACAAAAATACCTACTATAATTATGCTTCGATCAAAAGGAGGATTCAACCTTATGAATGCAACTTGTGAAATACAAAGTGAAGATCAAAGAGTTTTCTACATAGACCCAGGGTGTAGCAATCACCTGAGTGGCAACATAGCTTTGATGAATGATTTGGAGAATAAGGTGAGTAATGATGTAGTTCAAATAGGTGATAACACAAAGCATAATGTGAATTCCAATGGATGAGTAAAAGCCAAGGATGGAAGCACTCTTTTGAGTAAGGTTTTGTATGTTCCTACAATTCCAAATAATCTGATAAGTGTAGGGCTAATTGTAGACAAAGCTTATGAAGTAAGGTTCACTAATGATAGAGTTTTTGTGGAAGACCCTAGCAATGGGTATAAACAAATTGTTTCAAGAAAGAACAAAGCAAGGCTATTCACATTGAAGATTCAAGGTAATATTGGTCATGCCTTGTTCACTCATGGAGGACACAAGATCTCTGAGTTAGATCTTTGGCATAAAAGGCTTGGACATTTCAATGAAAGAGGTATTAAGGATATAATTAACAATGGTTCAATGCTTGCATTAAGTAATGTTCTAAGTCAACACATGACATACAGATGTGAGGTATGTCAATTAGGTAAGGCTCATAAGCAATTATATAATAAGCATAGTTTCATGTATTTAGAGAGGCTTCAATTGGTGCATACAGATGTGTGGGGACCATCAAAGGACTTTAGCCTTAATGGTTCAAGATATTATGTAATTTATGTTGATGATGCTACCAAGTGGATCACCATATATCTGATCAAAGATAAATCAGAGGTGTTCAATACATTTAAACATTATCATGTGTATATAGAGAGAATCACAGGGGCAAAATTGAAGAGACTAAGGTGAGATGGAGGGGGAGAGTATTTCTCTAATGAGCTCTGTGATTACTTGTGGAATGCAGGTATAAAAAGGTAAGTTACTTGCAAGTACTCTCCTCAACCAAATGGTGTAGCAGAAAGGAGAAATAGAAATCCTGTTGACTTTGTAAGGTTAATGATGAAGGAGAAAAATTACCCTAATTATTTGTGGGATGAGGCTATAAATACAGCCATATACTTGATTAATAGGCTACCATGTAAAGCTTTGCAGGGTATGACACCTTATGAGGCATGGCGGGGTAAGAGACCTCCCATCGATCATTGCAAAATGGCTGGGTGTTTGACTTATGCATATGTACCATCTCAGTTGAGGCATAAATTGGAACCTAAAGCTAAAAAATATGTGTTCATTGGTTATGATATAAGCAAATGGGTTATAGGTTGTGGAGTCCATCCACAAAGATGTTACATTTGATGAGCAAGGTACTTAGTATGTAGGTACAATTAACATTAATGCAGGTGATGAAGAAACATTGAATGAGAAGAAAGGTAAATCAAAGATTCAAATATTTGATGAAGAAGAGAACAATGAAGCACTAGTTGAAGTTTAAGAAATGCAAAGTTTTGATCCTAAATGTGATGAACCAGAGACTTCAAGAAGTATAGAACTCAAAAGATCATCAAGGCACAAATGGCAAGCTACAAGGTATAGCTATGATACTTCATTTTTTACCACTAAAGATTATTCTTATATGGTGAAAGCAGAGGAAGACCCTTCTACATATGAAGAGGCAAAAGCTAAGGAAAATCGGGAGAAACCTATGCAGGAGGAGTACTTCATTTTTTACCACTAAAGATCATGCTTATATGGTGAAACCAAAGGAAGACCCTTCTACATATGAAGAGGCAAAGGGTAAGGAAAATTGGGAGAAAGCTATGCAGGAGGAGTATCATGCATTGATGGAGAATGAGACATGGATTTGGTTCCTAAACCAAATAATGAGAAGATCATTGAATCTAAATGGATCTACAAGACAAAGAGGTATGCAAAAGTGTGTCTAAATACAAAGCTAGACTGGTTGTGAAAGGGTATGCTCAAACATATGGTATAGATTATGATGAGACTTATAGTTCTCTAGAAAAGATGATAACTATAAGGACTCTCATAGCTATTACTCCACTTAAAGGTTGGAAGATATGTCAGTTAGATGTGAAGAATGCTCTTCTAAATGGTTATTTTCAGATGTTGTTTTCATGGAGCAACCAAAAGGTTTCAAGGATAAAAGGTATCCAGAGTATGTATGTAAGCTCAAGAGAGCTTTGTATGGTTTGAAGTAGGCCCCAAAGGCATGCAATTATAGACTTGTGAAGTTCTTGAAGGAGCTTGGTTTCGAGGTGTCTAAGGCAGATATTAGCTTGCTTGTTAAAGCAACTAATGATAGGTTCATTTACATATGCATATATGTTGATGACATGATTCTTACAGGTACAGATGAGAAGGGCATACAAAGTCTTAAGAAGTAAATGGAGAAAGAGTTCAAGATAAGTGACTTGGGAGATTTGTCATATTTCTTGGGCATGGAGATTTCATATACTCAACATGGAGTATATGTGACTCAAGAAAGGTATTTAAAGAACTTGCTAGTCAAGTTTAAAATGGAAGATTGCAGGGTAGCAAATACTCTAATGGAGATAAATCATAAACTGAGCAGATATGGAGGAGAAGAATTCAAGGACATGAATCTATATCAAAGTCTGGTTGGTAGTTTAATTTATGCTACATTCACTACGCCTGATTTATCATATGCAGTTGGAGTGTTGTCGCAATTCATGCATTGTCCTAGGAAAAAACATTGGATTGGAGGGCAAAGGGTGCTAAGGTACATTAAGGGTACACTCAAAGAAGTTTGTATTATGGATTCACATCAGATACAAACATCAAGATATGTAGTGATACAGATTGGGAAGCTAATCCTGATGATAGGAGATCAACCTATGGGTATTTATGTTATGTGGGATATAAGTTAATTTGGTGTTCTAAGAAGCAACATACAATTTCTTTGTCATCTACAGAAACAGAGTACAAAGGAATGGTTGAAGCTGCAAAGGAGGTTATATGGTTAAAGACTCTTATCAAGAGTTTTGACATCATTCATAGTACACCCACTAGTCATGGACATAATATGAGTTCATTGTATCTTGTTGCTAACGCTATATTTCATGCCAAGACTAAACATATTGAGATGCAACATCATTTTGTGAGAGAGAAGGTGATTGATAAACAAATTGAAGTCATACATACTTCAACAAAAGATCAGATTGCAAACATGTTAACCAAAACCTTGGATGGACCTAAGTTATAGAGATTCAAAGACATGGCAGGTATAAAGAAGATGGAGAAAATCAGAATTGATGATTGAGGTGGAGCTATTGGTACAAGACAATAAAAAATTGATGATTTGACAAAGAATTGAAGTCAAATAATAAAGCAAAGATAAAATTATCAAGCTTGAAGATTAGTGTATGGTCAGAAGATGAAGAGTTGTATATACATGTACATTAAGCTTTCTGAAATCTAAGTCATGATCTTCTCTCCATCTCTCCTTTGGTGCTTGATGATTTGATTCATCCTTTTGTAGATTTCTAAGTCTATAGTTAATGCATCTTTGTACGATTTTTGAGAGTTTAATTGTAATCAGGCTGAGAGAATTGTGAGTAGGAACATTTACATGTGTAAATGTGAAGAAGTGAAAACAGAAACATGTGCAATCCTGGTGGTCAATGTTTTGATCAGATCTCCCTCCATAGTGTAACATTTATAGACAATAAGGACTCATTATTTAAGTTGAAAGGTAAGCTACGTGTGGCTAAAAGAATTTCAATAAATGGGGTCTATTTTGGGAGAACCATGCATTAGAAGTTGCAGGTGAGAAAGTCGACTACATAGAAGAGAAGTTTCAGACATAGGTACATTGTTTGAATCAAATCTCCTAAATCTCTTGAAGATATTTAACTTGGAAAAGGGGCGCCAACATTCCATGACACCTTGTATGAAGTGTCATTGAAAACTTTACACATTTGATCAGTCAATGAGTGAATTAAGTGCAGGAGACTTTTCTGAATAATAAGTTTCATCACTGTTAGTGCAAAGTTTGATAATTTGGCATTGATATTCCAAAATTGGTTGAGGTTTTGAGTTGTTCTTGATATATAGGTGCTCTAACATCAAGGATAATGTGTTCTTTTGGAGATTAACACTCTTAATTAGAATGTGTTTGTAGAGGTGTTTTGTACCCCTTTCCCATTTCTTTTTGTTATATTGTTGTGCTTGTAAAGCTTAGGAAACATAGAAGCAAGAGATGTTGTTTCCTACGATTTTGTTTTTTATCATATCATGAAGCATAGAGATTGGATCAAGTTGGACCGCCATTGGTTGCTTCCTCTTGAGGGCTTCAAAAGGAACTTGGTTTCGCCATATTTGGGTACTTGAGCTTAGAGAAATTACTGGATAAGTGTCTGCTTCTACACCACGTATCGTGATACATGTGAGTGTGTAGGAGGTGTCTTGTGAGGTAGAAATAGCCTAATTCGCATGCATTACTTTTCCCAACCCTACATTAACTATAACGTGGGCACATGTCTTCATACACTTGAAGTTTTTAATTCACTGATTGATAGTTTAACGAGTGTATCAATTCCATCACTCTATGCACTTGTTTGATGATAGAGATTTAGTCTTCTTTGTCACAAGTCCCTAAGACATTGTGATCTTAGGTACATAGAAGTGAAATGGGATAAAGTGTCAGTCAATGAAACCCCACATATTACATAAAGAGGGCATTATGGAATGCAAGATTCACACAATTGTTGAGATAGATATGTGTATGAGGGGACGCATGTTCTTTCCTAACCAAATCACAAAAAGCTATCATGAAGATTATATTGGTAAGAATCCATCTATGTCAAACTTTGGAATTTTTGGGAGTGTTTGTTGTGCTTTTGTCTTAGGTCAAAGCAAGAACAAATTGGAACCAAAAAGCAAGAGAGACATCCTCTTAGGTCATTGTGAAAAGCAAAGGTCTTTCATATCGTATGACCATGAGGCAAGGAAGATCAAATAGACTCAAGATGTGGTGTCTATGGAGCAGCCACATGTAGTGGAGGAAAAGGAAGGAGCTTCCACTTTATCATCAAGGGAAGTAGTAATTCACTATATTCCTGTCCCAAGAGTCATCCATACCTATCAAGAGGAGGAAGCATCATCATCACATGGTGTGAAGAGAGTCTACCAACCTAAAATCACTCAAAACGATTGTTCCTTGCTACAATGGGTGAAGAAGAAGCTCTATGGTCAAACTAATCCTATGCCAAATACTATGGAAGGCAAAAGGACCAAGGATGTCATAGAGAATGAAAGAGTGAATGATTCAAATGACTATTCCATTTCTAAGCATGAATCATGCATGGACTTTGTAATTGAAGTGGGTTTTTTATACCTAACCAGATTTTGAGAACTGTTGATTCAGTTAAATTTGACTTTGGAAAACTCAAAGTTTAATTGTCTCAAACATCTTACTTGGATGTTTTTAGTGAGGTTCACTCCTGACGACCATTTAATGGATTTGTGTCACCCTTCTCGAGGACCACATTGTCGTTATGGAATCAAAAAACCTATGTATAATATAGGATAGATTTTTTCATTTTCATTTGGTAAACCTTACTTTAACTTGACCAAGTGAAATCTAAAATAACAAATCTCTAAATTAGGGCACTATTTTGAAAATCTTTAGCTTTACGTTCTTGGGAATTTTCAGTCTTACAAGAAACTCCTAACTTGTCTTTTCTAGAGTGTACTAGACTCGATGAAATTCATTAGAGTTATCTATGTAACGTGAAGAAAATTTAAATGTATCGGTCAATGTAGATTTGACATCGTTTGAATGAATATCTATCTAGGGTGTTTATTTTAGTTACCTAGTTTCAATCGACTAATTGTGAACTTTTGTGAGAGGAATCAGGTACTCCATGTGATTCAAATTCAAAAGTTTTGGAAAGCAAGAAGAAATAACTAGAAACTTGTGCAACCAATTCAAACTTCTAAGATACCTGAACTTGTTTTGAGTGACACTCTAGATGACTCAAGACTTTAACTATTCATAAAATGCTTTCAACAAGGTATTGAAGTAACTTATCTATCTTTAAGAGAAAGAAACTAGATTCTCAAAAATATTCATGGAAAAAAGCTAAACCTCCTCCAACCACAAGATAGTAGTGTGGTATCAAACCTCAATGTGTCGATCCACTCAACTTCTAATGATGTTATTTTTACTCAAAATAAGGCTTCAATTGATATTAAGGTTTTCTTTATTCAATCTCTTTACGAATATTTACATGAATTGCAATTTTTATGCATTACCAACCAATATATTGATGGTCACCTAGTTGCACGATGAAGTGGGATTGTCAAACTCCCTTAGTCTTTTCAACCTAAGTTTAAAGTATCATTTGAAAGACCTATTTTCTTAAAAAAATTATTAATATTCTGAAATCAAAAACATTTTATCTTGAAGTGTTTTATAATTCAATTTAGCTTGCTTTTCTAGGTTTTGAGTCCTTCAAAAGATTATTTTAGGATCTTGTCCTTTGCCTTGGAAACGATAAAACCTTGGAATGGAACATCCATCCTCATTTTCTAGGGAGTTTCAAGAAAGAAACCAATTAGAATTTCAATTTCTTAAAATCATCATTCTTTCATTTAAGAAATTCAAATCCTATCGTTTATACTCAGCCAACTTGTAGTGAGAAGAACTTTTCATTTCTTGTCTTTAGATTCCTTTCTTACTTAAGCTTTAAGTAGCTACCTTGATCACTTTACAAGAATGTCTCTACTACTTACGTCTAAGCAATAATGATTCAAGCAATGCAAGTACTTCCAATGTGAACCCTTTAATCATGTCTTTGAATATAGTAGGAGGAGTTTCAAGTAGTTGAAGAATAAAAATCTACCTAATAGTGAGAATGGAATTCTTCAAGTTGATAATTTAGCTAGTAGTTCACAAAAAGTCCCAAACCATCGATAGTGGTAGTTAAATTGTAATTACTGATATAACCCACAAGTGTATGAATGTTGATGAGACTATACACATTAGCACATGTTTGGACTTGAGTTGAGGGAATGATCTTTCAAACCTCATAGGTAATCCAAGACTATTTAGATAGTTCACGAGATCTTAAACATAGACATTAAGTCTTGATTCTTTTCACAAGGTCAATAAGAATTAATGACTATTTGAAAAGATTGTTGAAGGACTTGCAATTGGAATTATTATGAAGCTCATCCAAGTATTCACAATAAAAACTATGGATGAATCAAAAGTCCTCAATAGGATTAAATTTAGGAATCAAGAGTTTCCCATAAACAATGCATATAGAGGTAACAGCATATAGCCATACCCTAGATGTATGGACAAATGTTCTTTGCAAGACTTAGTAGGTGTATAAATAGAATATAACATCATCATGTAATTTTGCTAGCTACAAGGGTTCAAGGAAGGATCATTATAATGGATCATGAGAGCATTTGAAAGAAACGCAAACACTACAAGAGATAAGGCCTGATAGAGACCCCCCACAATTTAAGAAAGGGTGGGTAGCATTGCTGATGCAATGCTATATCCACCTAAAGTAACATAAGTGATGCTAAAAAGTCACTTATGCAATGGTTAGTGAAGACCATCGCGGCCTTTTGTCCATCTTTAGGAGGTTTTTTTCCCGCCATTTATAATAACCCTAATGGATCACTTATATTTATACCTTCAATTGGTAATACAATCAAAACTCCAAGCATCTTCTTCCTCCTTGTGTTGTTTGTGTGCTTCCACATATGTTCAAATGCAATAATTGGTATCAAAGAAGGTTGCAAGTTCATTAAGGGAAAAATTGACACCATCTAGTCATTTTCTCAAAATCGTGCAAAAATTGTTGAGCATACTCATGGCAATTTGGTCCTTTTGTTCCAAACATATATAGAAATTTTGGTTTGCAAGTACAAGCACTTCAAAGTCTATTACACATTTAGAAGATAATGATAGGGTAGTTCTATTCAATGGTTTTGAGATATCGTCTTTTTTTTTCTTGCAATAGGGTATTTTACTCAATGGTGATGGTAGAAAGCAGTGACATTTTGCATATGTTGGCTATTGGGGACAATTTGGATGGTACTAATTACCCATTGTGGGATTATATGATGCCTCATGTGTTGATCACAAAAGGACTATGGAATATTCTGTAGGGTGCTGACCTACTACACCTACAAATACATTTACTAAATGTGATGACGATGGCATTGAAGATGATGATCTTCGAATTCCTATTCATGTTATAGTTTCCTATTGCACCTACTACAAAGAGTTTTAATGGGATGGCAGAAATGCTCAGCCACATGCATTGATAGCTTTGTCGATCAAACGTGCCATTATCCATCACATTTGGTCTTGCAAAACAACAAGGGATGCTTGGCACACACTAACTACTTTATACTAGACAAGAAATGAGGCTCATGTTCCTTACCTTCAAAAATAGTTGGAGAGTGAGCATACAAATGAAGGAGATTATATGAAGAGGTTTTCAAAAAAGATCAAAGATTTGAAGGAAAATTGAGTTATATGGATGAAGTCTTGCTAGACAATTCACTTATGGAGACTGTTCTGAATGGTCTTCTTGTTGAGCCCATAAAAGTCATATTGGTCAAAGTCAACTATAGTCAAAGTCAAAAGGTCAAATTCAACAAGGTCAAGGTCAAAGTCAACAGGTGCAAAGTCAAAGTGCTAAAATGCAGGTGTCAAAGTTCACAGGTAGTGCACAATTAATTGTCCACAAAGGGTAAATTGGAGAAAGTGAGTTGCAGGTTGTAGAGGTATTTTCTCTAATTTCCCTAAGGTTCAAAGTGTGTTTTAAAGTGTTTTGGAAGGTTTAGGTGAACCCCCCCCTTAGGTGCAAAAGTGAAGACTTAAAAGGAAATGTGAAGGTATGTGAAGCGGCAACGTACGCACAGGTGAAAGTATGCCCCCCCATTAAAATTTTGGGTTTTAGTCTAAAGTCACTATAGGATAAAACAGTGAGTCGTTGGCTGCCACTTGTGAAGACAATCTTAAGACATCAAAGTGAGCACCAAGATACCATTGCAGTTAGGAGCGTACGTGATCGACACACTCAAATCAAGGTAAGGTCTATTCTTGGACCAATCTTAGAGTAAGCAAGAGAAGCATAGTCTAAGGGAAGCAAGAGAGAGAAGTGCAAGAGTCACCAGAGTGCGACGTAGAGAAGTGGAAGTGCAAGGTGCATGGAGAGTGACTATGGATTTGTGCAGAGAGTGCTAAGCTATACTCCCCCAAGGATCTCAAGGTCTCATTGCAGTGTGCGCGTGCCGACAGAAGGTATTCACTCCTCCCCCTTTGTGGAAGCTTGGTGCAAGGTGTGCACAAGGATAAGCTTGAAGCAGGTGGAGGTCTGGTGGAGAGGAGGCAGGTGGCAAGAAGACTTTGGGATATTGGGTATTTTGTAATTGAGCACTCTGTGTGATTGTGCACAGAAGTATTGGCTTGTATTTTGCTTCAAACATTGTAATTGTCTTACTGTAATCAATGGGCAGAAGCTTCCAAGATGTATTTCCTCTTCTGGTCTTTTCATTTTCTCCTACAAACCCTCAAACTCCTTCTTGTCTAAGGATGGGGAAGGAAGGGCTGATGGGGCTGATAGTGATAGGTTCGGGAGGGTTAAGGATGTGGCTGGGCAGGTGTGTAAAGGGAGGGATAGGGAGAAGGATGATGGGGCTGGAGAGGGGAAAAATGATCAAACATGAGAGCTATAGAGGGATCATATGGGAAATATTGAAACATAGGGTAAGAGGAGGTGATAATAGACAATCTGGCCAATGGAATGAGATAAAAACATGTGGTAATTGTGCGCAAAACATGAGGGTTTGGACCAAAAGTTAGAGAAAAAGTGTGAAGTTGGAAAAATAAAGTCAAAAATTGAGTCGAGAGGTGCCAGAAAACATGAAAATGACTCCAGTTCTATAAAAAACGGCCAACCGAGGCACAATCCCGAGACAAAAGCTTTGAGCCAGAAAAAGTAAAAAATATATATATATAAAACTAATATATATATATATATATATATATATATATATATATATATATATATATATATATATATATATATATAATAATAAATTTTTTTTTGTTTTGAAATGCGAACTCCTATGAAGAAAAAATAAAAAGAAAAATAAATAACAGAAAAAGAAAATAAAATAAAACTTAAAATAATAAAAAAAAAAATAATAAATAAATAAATAATAAAAATAAGAAAATAAGCAAAAAATAAAAAAATCAAAAATAAAAGAGAAAAAATAAAAAATAAAATTTTTTTTTGGGGGGGAGGTCAGAGCGGGGGGGAATTTTTTTTTTTTTTTTGGCAAAAAACAAAAAAACGCCTTGGGGGCCTTTTTTTTTTGTGCAAAAAAAAGGAAACGCCCTGGGGGCCCCCCCTTTTTTTTTTAATTATCAAAAAAACCAAAGAAAAATACATTAAAAACCCAAAAAAAATTGTAAAAAAAATAAAAAAATCTTCAAAAAATTTTGAAAAATTTTCCTAGAGTGTTAGACTAGTTTCTTCACTCAAAAACCATAGAGAGCTTCCTTTATTCCCCAAATTTGGCAAGAAAAAGACACGTGAAAAGGAGAAAAATGCTTGAAAACTTCTGAAAAAATTCCTAAAAATTCCAAAAAATTGTACTTTTGCAAAGTTGATGAAATGGCTGCTACATTTGCTAAAAACGCAAGAAACAAGCATGAAATGGATAAAGAAAACTACTAAAACTTAAGTAAAAATGACGAGGAAAGACTATGTACAACCTAGACAAATTTTGCAGATTCCAAGTGATCCATAATTCTTCACGTGGCTTGATGATAGGCCTTTAGCCATGATCTTTATATGTTGACCCCGAAAAACTCCTCCATAACCTTCAATTTTGTTGCACTTCATTTGTTTTATCTTCTTTTTGGGCATGGTGACGCTTTGATAGACCCACCTTAAATCCTTCAATACAATATTATCTCCTCCATACTGCATCTTTTGTTTCCAAAGACTTGCAGGTACTCCATCCACATCATTGTAAAGCCTTGCACTTACTATCATAAAAATTGACACAATGGATAATATCCATATGCTTCTTCTCTACTTGAGTTTGGGAAAATTTCATAGCAGGAAGATGGGTCTTCTACATGAAGCCAAGCCAACATGTTTTCATCTTCATATAAATCTGCTCCTTCAAATAGATCTGCTTCTGGGTTGTCCACCACTTCTTCTTCCATACAAATACCAATTGTCTGCATCATACTAGTATTTCCCGGATTGTCTAGTCCTTCTTCTAAAATTATCTGCTGCAACTCTTTTCCCTCCTGCTTTACCCACATTATGTCCTTGCCCCAGTCATGCAACACATTGGCATGCCTTAACCAAGGTCTCCCAATTAATAGGGGGAAACTTCCTTCTACCTGTGGCAGCCTTAAAACAACAAAGTCCAAGTTAAAGATGGTACCTTATATTTTGACTGGAACTCTAGGGACCACACCCATAGGCCTTACTATGCTTTGGTCTGCCATTGTTACAGTGAAGTTGGCAGGTCGTGAAGGGTATAGTCCAATCTTTTTCATGGTATATTCAGGCATCAAGTTAATGCCAGAACCACCATCCATAATAACTCCTTGAAACTCATGACCTTTGATAGAGACTGTTATCCGAGGGCTCTTGTAATCTGTGAGGGGTGCTTCCCCTAAACATTTATCTTTATGCATAACAGTAGCCTTTGCCACTAAACTTGTTGTGGACATTTCATCAATTATCTGCAAGAGTTCTGACCTGAACTTCCCATCCATCTTTATTAATTCAAAAGATACTAACCTCCTTTTTCATGGACTTGAGCAGTCTCGAAGCTTCAGATTCCTTAAGAGCATGGGCTGCATTTGACTTATCAAACTGCTCATGAGCCCTGTTGAATGCATATTCAATGGCATCACTGGTACCTGTGAAATTTTCTTTTTGCCTTATATCTGCACTTGTGGTGGCTTTTTCTTCAGACACACCTTTGTCTCTGTTTAATCCATTAATCATTGATTCTTGACCTATTTCCACTGGAGCCTTCCCCTTGCTTCTTGTCTGCTGGTCTCTTGCATCAAGGCAGTTCCTGCAAGGAGGGGCATTTTCTGGTAGGGTGCACCTACTTTGATAGTGCTCGCAATTTCCACATCTGAAACAGATGATTGGCCTCCTAGGCCCATTTCCAAAGTTATTCCTCTGTCTAGGATTATAGTTGTTACCTTGATTTGGTGCAGCACCCATCACATTTGCTGGTGTTGGGGGTCCTCCTTGTGTCCAGTATGTCGTTGCAGGCATTCCTCTTAATTGGCATTCATGGGCCTCATGGCCAACTTTCCTGCATAATTGACAAGTCACACTTAACAGAGGACATTCACTTACTATGTGACCTTGCTTGCTGCACATGGAACACCAAAGTCCACTCTTGATGCCACCTCCTTTTAGCTCCTGCAACTCCTGTCGTAACTGAGCCAATTCCTCTGCCTGGGCCTCCTCCTCCTTTTGGAGCTTTACTGCTTCAATCTCCGTTCTCAACTAGCAACAGCATTCTCCTCCTCTTTGTAGGGCTTATTTCTTTTTAAGCCCTCCAGCTCCTTCCTTAGTTGGATCACTGGATCCTCCATTTCTGTACCATATGTTCGTTGGGAAGAAGTTGCTCCATACTCGTACCTTATCTTCTCCAAGCGTGTGGCTGTGTTGATGAACTCCTCTATGGAGGCTTATGTAACACTAATTCCTTTATTTTGCATTGGATGGCCACTGGTAGGGGCTTAGCCAACCATTTCTTAACAAAAAAATCGTGTGGTGGATCTGGAAATTTAGCCATTAGCGCTTTGGCCCTAGTCACAAACTCTGGGAACTTTTCTCCTGGACCCAATCTCAATTTAGCCACTAGTAGGGACAATGAAGAGACAAGCAAGACACAATGGAAGGTGAGAATTAGACTCTATTTCTCAAGAACACTCTTACAAGCTCAAAATAGCTCTAAGCTCTTCTCTACTCAAACAAGCTAACACTAAGTAACCCCAAAAAATGAGCTCTCTAGCTCTTTATATAGATTCTAGACTAGTTTTGACCCGTTTCACATCTAGTGACCGGCATAGTTAAAAAATAGGTTCTAGATGCTATTTGCAAGGGTAAACGGTATCTAAAAATAACCAAAATTGGTACGCTCATTCTACCTAAGCTCCTCAAGCTCCAGGACTCCTCAGCTTGCAGAAAATGGAGCTATAAATTACAAAAAGGGTTTTCCTATGTTACATATGTTACAATAGTGATGAAAATCACTATTGGAGGTTTTGAAAAGTATTTATAAAATATGAGTCTTTCAAAAAATGATTCGAATGACTCCCTGCTTCTTCGTTATGCTCTGTCTTCACATGCTTCCATGTCTTTTATGCCTCTGGCTACTACCAACTCCCCCCTCCCTCTCGCTTCTTTCGTCCTCGAGAGAACCTTGTTGCGGGATCTATCGGATGTAATTTTGTAGGAGGTCTTGAGGGAGGGTGTGCTCTGATATTTGAATGCCTCGGGTCAGATCAGCCCCGAGTTTCTCCCAATCAATGGGCTGCGGTTCATTTGATGGCGGGAGTCAATAATGCGTGGAATATACCATCTGTTCACAGGCAAATAATTGAAGTAAATATGTAGGCCTACTGATGAACACTTCCGAATGGTATTCCAGAAACCAGTTGTGAACATTTCTTCGAAAGTTTGCTTATAACACGCCCGTAAGTACTTGATTCTACAATGCCATGCATAACATACCTGGAGCGATAGCGTTGTACTCATATCATATGCAAGATCTAGATTGCCATGCTCGAAACCCGGGGTGTTCACATGGGGTGCCTTGATGCGAGGGAAGACTTTGAAAACCATCTACATCATGTCAAATATTTTGACAGTCATGTGCGCTGCTATATCGTCCATATGTTTTAAGCAAGGGAGCGAATGGCGAATCGTTGCCATCATGTATCTGACTGTAGGGGGTCCGGTGGGTGGCCTAAAATATGGGTAATTGAGCCCATCCTGGCATTCCTTGTTGTTGTGTACTTTAATGGCAAATGCCTTCCAGCAACGGCGACGTGGCACTGGTCCCCAACTTGGGTTGTATTTTAAGTGTAGTGGGTCCTTAACCTAAGTACTCATCATCTCTGGATATTCTTCTAATAAATTCTTGCGCCAATCTGGTTGATATATCTCTCCACGTTGCGCATCTCGTGGCAAATCTTCAGGCTCAAATTGGGTCACGTGGGAGGGTTTCTTTCCAGTTTCTTTTTCTATGGCCAACTGATATTCGGCCATTAACATAAAATACGGTTTATATTGTAGGTCATGCCTAGATATGTATCTGCGAGGGGCCAAATGAGCAAAGTAGGGGGACTGTAAAATTATTTCTTCTATCATTGCCATTCCGTGTAACTACACCTCTACACATGCTGAGTGGGTTCTTCCGAGCTTTTCAACTGTCTTCATCCATGCGGGAGTGGGAAGTTCAAAAGTCGTCTAGCCTTCAGCCTTGACTCATCCGCCTGGGATGGGTTGGGGTTCATATGCTTCTTCAAAAGTTTCCTCCACTAGAATAGTGACTGTTTCTTCCTCTGCCGATAGTTCCGGTGGGGAGTCGCGCCTTGTGGTGCTTCATATACTGCTATCTGTGATTGAAGAGTTAATACTTGGGCCCGTAAAGCGTTGAGCTCCTCTAAGATGTCAAGAGATGGGTCCGCAGGAGCTGGTAGTCCTTGTTGTTGAGGTGCTCTTAGCTAGAGTAGTTTATGATCTTCTTTCAGCTTCTGATATTCCTCGTTCATGCTGTCGTATCATCTAACAATCTGACATGATCATCTAGCAACATTTTCATAGATTTTGAGGGCACGGCCTTGAAACTACTCGGGCTTAATGGTTGGTTGGGTTGATCTAGGGTAGCTTCTAAATTCTCTCTATTCTGTTCTTGTAAGCGCTGGTTCTCTTCTTTTGCTGTTGCCAAGTGGCATCTGAGTAAGCCCATGTTCTTGGTAAGTGTTGCATTGTGAATAGTATGTGCCCTTAACAAGTTGTTTATGTCAATGATGGCTTCTTTTGTCTTTTCTTCACTTTCTAGTTCAAGTTTATGATATGCCTCTCGTAGCTCTTGGTAGTGGGTGTTCAATGAGGCATTCTTGATGGTCAATGAATTGAGCTGCGATTGTAAATCGTTGGTTGTCTTCTGCAGTGTCTGATAATTATTTCCAAGAGATGCAAACTCATCTCTTACTTGAGTCATACATGTGAACATCTGTCGACATGCGGTGTCTATAGTAGGTGATAATATTAGTGACGGAGTGAATGCAGATGCGGTGTGTGTGGGTGTGGATGCAAAGGGAAAGGGAAATGGGGATGGGAATATGGATGCAGTGGTGATTGTGGAAAATTGTGATGTGCCTAAATATGGTGGTGCCATGGAAGATGTGAGCGGTGGTGCGGTGGGCAATGATATATCCATGTCGTTGGATTGGGTATCAAGTGCAGTGACTGTGAATAATGGCATGAGAGTGGGTACGTGCATGGGTGTAAATACAGGATTTACAAAAGTTGAAGAGTAATTTACAGAGGGGTTCTCTTGTACTGCTTGATGGAGAGAAGGAAGAGGAAAGGCACTTGGGCGGGGAGGTGAGACTTGGGAGAAGGTTAATGGAGGTGGGGATGGGAAAAGGGGTCTTGGAGTTGTGGGGAAGGACGGAAAGGATGGGGGGAAAATTGGACTGGATAGAAAGGTGGATGTTCGAGGAGGAAAACTAATTTGGGTGGGTGCGGGAATTGTCGGATGAATGGAAGTAAGGAAGGCTTCTGCTACAGCGCTATCCAAAGATGTCGATGGTCTGGAAGAGATCGGATGTATAGGGGAGATTGGAGATACACGAGGTGAAAGAGGAGCGGTTGGGGTGGCAAGTACTTCGGTCACAACGGTGGTATGTACAGTAGCAGTGTGGGGTGGGGAATCGAGGAGGATAGCTTCTTCAGCCTCAGATCGTTCAGGAATTAGTCGTGTTTCCTTTGCCTGTTGAGATGACTGAGCACCTGTCGGTACGCGAATTAGTCGTACTCTTTGGGGGTCAAACTGCGATAACGGCTTCCTCTGCAAATATCTTAATGCTTCAATAGATCCCACGGATTCAACAAGTTCCTTGAAGCCTTTTATGTATACTTCTTTGAAACCTCCTGTGACGAGTTCTTGTTCTATGAGTGCTTGGCTCTCTTCCTCAGTTAACTTCTTACGCACCCAAACTTTTTCCATAGTGCGATATAACTTTTTGATGGCCAAGGTGTATGCCGCTGCTTCAAATTTTTCGTCTTCGTGCGTGCTGGTGTCACCTTGGGTGTCGGTTTGCTGTCCTTGTTTGTCTGTCTGCACATTTTCTTGGGAGTCATGAGTGCCCTGTCTGGCTTCATCATCGCCCTCATCATCATCTGTCTCTATTCTTTCTCCATCCGAGCTAGACACTACTTGGCCTTGTTGTTGATCAGGTGGAGTGGTTTGGTTAATGGGACGTTCGTATTCTTGAGAAAACATCCATCCTTCTGAAAACTGAAATTCATTTGAGAAAGCATCCGGCATTTTGAAATCAAACGTTGTATCTATGGGTTCCACTTCCAAGTTAGGTATTGGAAAAGAAAATGCTTCCGCCCCAATAGTGGTGGTAGCTTCTACTGCAGTGGTGGTAGGTTCCTGGACTGATGTTGCTTGTGAGGTAACTGCATTGGTAGTGCCTTCCGTAACAATAGGTCGTGATAACCATATGCAAATAGGTTGTACAGTTCCAGGGGCTTCCATGGGAGAGTGTTCTGGAGAGGGTTGTGGTGAGGGTGATTCTGGGACCTATAGGCATGGAATGGTTCCTCTCATGCGCTTTCCTACTCGTCCTTTGCTAGACTTCCTAGCTTTCTTTACTATCCCCTTGAATGCCTTCAGCTCCTCGCTTGTCATTGCATCTCGATTGGTAAATCGTATGCCAAACACATATATACAATGCGCGTGAGAGCACAACATCCATTGATTACCTTCTTTCTTTCCCATCTATGTTGTGCTAAGTACAAGTGATCAATTATCCAGCTTGCTAGGTCTACCGTTTGAGGTCCAGTACATGCTAAATATAAACCAAACCAAATGCGTTTGTGGGGCATGGTGAATCGATCCTGAGCTGGAAATGCAAAATGTTGCATACATATCCTCAACGGTTTAGAGAGCTTAGGTGTGATTGCTGAAATATATTCCCACTTAGTAACATCCCCACGTTTCATAGGCTTTGGAAATAGCCTTTCTCGTTCTGTCGGCATATGCGTTCCATGTATGTTAATAGAAGCTCTAATCAAATCTTTAGACAGATAAAACTTCTTATATGGCGGATCATTTACCAAAGACGGCAAAATGAATGTTCCTGGCAAATCTTTGTTCTCCAAAGCTGTCAATGTTGTTACCAAGTAGTAGCATCTGTAGAAATCCGGTTTAGGCAAAGGATCACTAAAATATTCTGTGAAGCCTGCTCTTGCCCAAACATGCGTTAAGTCTTCTGTGTTCTGTAGTCCTTCGAATTCTCTTGAGAAAAATTGGTACTTGGTCCATGTACGGTTATCAAAAGTCAAGTTGGCCTCAAAAAGGAAATCTGCATCTACTAACGATCCTGCTAGACCTTGAAACCAAAGAGAATTGCGATAAATCTTTTCAGTATAACCCCTAGGGGGGTTGTCAATCAGCATAGGTGGTGGAAATCCCTGAAATTCTGGTGGTTGAGCCGTCGGATGGGGCTCAACTAGTAGTTCACCAATATTGGCCATAGGTATGCTAGTGCCAGCTTTTGATGGTCCTTCTGTCTGCATGACGAGTGATGCCAATGTGTAGTAGATCTGCTACAAAAGATTAACACATTAGTATGGAAATTAATCATGATCCCATTAAATTGAGACCGCAATCCCTTTCCATAACCGCTGTGTAACCCGTGTAGCCGAGTGTTGTGATGTGGTTTATGGAATGATTGTTGCAAACTAATGCAGGTCTCTAGACACCTACATGCTTCAGATGATGCATACATTTCTTGATGAGGTGTTATTACAAGCGATGTTGGGTTATGGTGTGTGGATTTGTAAAAGGTTCAGTCGTGAATGAGTTATTACAAGGTTCTAGATTAGTTGGGGTGAAAGTTATGTTAGACAATGGGTTCTCAGGAGGGACCACACCAAGAGGTAGGCAACACAAGCGCATCCACGAATCCACACTTGCATTTGCAAAATTTGCATTTTGGTGGACCATCACGATTGGCTCATGCCATCACGATTGGCTCATGCCATCACGATTGGCTCATGCCATCGCGATTGGCTCACGCCATCACGATTGGCTCAAGCCATCACGACGGCTCAGCCGGACCATTGCGACGGTCTCATGCCATACTCACTGTTCACTTGAACCATCGCGACGGTCCCGTCAACCCCACGCCATCGCGATTGGCTCATGCCATCACGCCGATGCTGCCACATGGCAAGCTAGACCATCGTGACGATACCCTCACACCATCACGACGACTCAAAATTCAAACCACCACGATTGGCTCAAGCCATCATGCCTCGTGACCCCACGCCATCGCGATTGGCTCATGCCATCGCGCCGATGCTACCACATGGCAAGCTAGACCATCGCGACGATACCCTCACACCATCGCGACGACTCAAAATTCAAACCATCACGATTGGCTCAAGCCATCATGCCCCGTTGACCATTGACCGACAGTTCGCTCCATCGGACCATCGCGACTGTGCCACACCATCGCGACGGTTCACCTGGACCATCGCGACAGTCCCAAACCATCGCGATTATCTCAGACCATCGCGATTGCTCACCCCAAACATAATTTTTAGGGTTTGATTTTTTGACTAATTTTGGGGATATGTTTTGGAAATTTCTGGGTGATTGCACTCATAGGAGACCCCTTAGCTCATATTTGGAGAAAAACCTGTTTTTCAATTTTCACCCTCGAGGACCTGAACGGTCATATCTTTTCCATCCGAAGTCCGTTTTTTGACCTTGATAGCTCGTTAGAAAGCTCTTGACGATTACTACGTGACCATTGGGACCATCAAAAAGAATACGTTGATTTTTAGATAAGCTAAATTGAGGTTAACCATCTTTGGGACCAGAAAGCCACGGGGCAATCATTAAAATTTGACCAAGAGAGTAGGGACCTTTAAAAGTGTATATATCAAAGTGCTTGATCATCCATTTGAGAATCGGTCTAATAGTGGGATTTTAGAGGTCTAGCAAGGACAATCCAGGGCAAACAAGGCAAGGCAGAGAACGCAGGGCTTGGGAAGCATGGCTTCTTGGGCATCAGAGCAACCAAAGCAACTGACTTGAGGTTGGAAGATTACTCAACCCCCTCAGTCAATTATTAGCTTAGGCTAAATGGTAGCATTGTGGATTAACGACGACAGGAACGATCAAGTTCAAGAGATTTTGTTTTTTCAAGTTCAAGACTAAAGTAAAGGTGTGTGATATGAAAACCTAAAGGAAAGAACTTTAGTATGACGGAATGAGAACTCAAAAGTACCACAGAAAGTCGATTCCTGATGCATACATCTAGACAAGAATTTAAAGGAATTTAAAAAGAATCAAGAAAGTAAAAAAAAAGAACCATTCACGATCAAAGAGTGCCGCGAAGCAAATTCATGAACCTTAGATCGAGCAAGCATATAGGTAAGTCAGTCAGACAAAGCCTTAGATCATCAGAAGCAAGTGTAGGAACCACTGCACGATCGTGAGCTCAACAATTGAATAGTAATTATCCCTACGAGTTGAGCTCAGATACGAGTGAATCAAAAATGGCTTTTAGCACGGAAAGACCACAAGGCGGGTCAAACATAAAATATTTAGAAAGGCCTGAAGGACCCTATAGGACTCAGTTAGAGTTTCTCCAAACCAAACAATTAGGTGCTCGCATCTATGAGGATGGTCTCCGAAGACAAGTGGTGCAAATGCACAACCGCGACCAACCCATTGGATTGGAACGTCGAGTGGTGAAATTCGAGCGAGATGCATACATAGACAAGGAAGGAATGATGTACATCTTAAGTACTCAGACAAATAATACGAATGCGTTTGGCGTAATTCAGTTGGAGACGGATGCGAGAGCCCAAGGAAAAGAACCATTAGAAGAACCTAGGACACCTAGAGGAAAGTCTGAAATAACAAGAGTACTAATCCCAGAGTGGATCCCTCAGGACAAGAGAAGCATAGAGCTGTTTGTGAATAAAGAGACAGACGAAGCATTTTGGAGGTACAGAATGGAACAACCTAGTGAGGTAGGTTCCATCATGGTTTATGAATTCAAGGACCCGGATACACCTGGAAAGGTTGTATACCTGGATGACACTTGAGAAAGAGTCTTTGTGGTACCAGACAACGCAAGAAATACCTACACATGGAGAGGCGAATTAGTATTCCCTCCATCTCAAACAAACGTTAACGCGAGCCAACAAGGGGCACAAACACCCTCAGCCCATGGTACTCAAAGAGAGAAAAACAAAGAGAGACCGGAAGTAAGTTTCAATCATTGCATAGGAAGAGACAAAACCACCATAAACATGGATAGAGTGGATAGACAAGGAGATCCTAGAATACCAGGTGGTATAGATGATTTTCCTCTTCCTAGACCGCGTGAACACGCAAGAATATTAAGACCCACTCAACTAGTAAAATCCATGAAAAACTACTTTGATGGGACACGAGATCCCTATGACCATGTTGCGGAATTTAAGCAAGTGTTAAGGGCAGAGCAAGTAGAAGACATGTTCACGGAATATAAACCATTTGGACCAACGTTAAAGAATACAACTTTAACTTGGTTCCAACCCTTGGTTCCAACCATTGCAACAAAGGCAATTTAGAGACATCCATCACTTTTTAGAGTCATTCATCACGGAATTCTCTAAAAGTGGGATCAGGCATGACACATCTTTGTTGATTCATAGTTTCAAACAAACCCCTCAAAAAACAATTAGACTGGCAGGATGTAGGTTTAGACAATATGTGGAGAGATGTCCAATGCAAGATTTACCCTCACAGGCCAAGCAAGTGTCGTTGTTTCTAGATGGCTTGTTGAGCTCTAAACTATGCTCCTATGAATACTTGAAGGAACCCAAAACACTAGAGCAATGTGTAAGAATTTGTATAGACATTGAGGATAACTTAGGAGACGAGTTGGAACTCTCGAAGGTCTATAAGGACTCGGACTATTCATCTCTAGCATCCTCAAAACTGTCTAGCTCGATAGAAGACCTAGCAGAAAAAGTGGCCAAGAAACTAGGAGTTTCTAGTAAACAGATGCCTAGGTTAACAACAAACAAGCATTGTTACACCTGTGGTGGTGATCATATGGCAAATGTGTGCCCCAATGCAACACAAACACAAGCCAACCCTAGTGGCTAGTATTGTACGATTGAGAGATGATACACGAATCGTACGGCTCAAGACTGCCCCTACAACAAAGAAGCAGTGAGAGAGAACTACCCGCAAGCATACCAACAGCCAGGTAGGTATCAAGGTCAATATAATGCTCAGCTTCATTACTATAGGCCTCCTCAGAACTATCCTTATCAGGCTCAACAGAGACCACAACCTGTCTTAGCTCAGTAGCCACCCCCACAAGCGAATGTTATCTCAGTTAAATATGCTGCTGCACAAGAGAACCTCAATAGGGCTTTAGTGCCTTCATCACCCATAATCAAAGAAAAAGACCCGAACTCTAATAGTTTTGACTCTACTCATGTAGATAGTCCACTCGCTTATTACACAGAATTACCAGAACACGTGGCGACATATCAGTATGATAGTCCACCATTGGAACCCAATTGGGAGCCCGACTACGCTAATGTGATGTACACAAATCCTAATCCGCGGTCCCAATTGAGACAACAAAGACCACAGGGCCCTAGAGGACCATGCTTTAGGTGCAAGGGCGATCATTTCATAAAGGATTGTCCACATCCTCCGATAGTAGAACAATCACAATACTATAATGTTCAAGTCTTTTGTGCCGACTGTGGTAAAGAGCATGTCATAAAAGATTGTCCTAAGAACCTTGCGAATGCTTCAAATGTGACACCCATTAATGTAATAGGTATAGTGCACAATGCAGATGGATCCAAACCTACATACATACCTATCCAAGCTATAACAAGAGCCCAGACACTCTTACAGAATCAACAGCTTAATCAGGAGAAAGTAGCCAGAACTAGCCAAGTTGGAGAGTCTAGTAATAAAAAGACAAAATGTTGGAAAGATTCCAGAGAAAGGATTAAGAGAAAGTGGAGTAAAAGGATAACTGAGCTGGAAGGAATTCTCAAGGAATCGAGAGCCAAAATCCTAAAATTGACTTCACAGGAATTGAATCAAGAGAGCCTAGCTCAAAAATCAGGATCAATTTTAGCGGAACCCATATCAGAAAACCTAGACATGATGTTTCGTGCATATCAAGACAGAATAAAAGAAGGACCTCAAATAGCTGAAATGAGTAAGAACTATCCTCAAGCAGACTTAGAAATTGAGAGAACTAAACTTTGCATGAAGGTGGTAGAATTATCACAAGCTATGTTCGAGGCCTCTAGATATCTAAATTGGAATAACATGGCAAAACCAGAGTTACACTTTCAAGGACTGATGGAGAGGCTAGAATACTTGATTGATAGCAAAGAAAAAAAGGATCAGCATAGGAACCCTATTGCTTCAGAGACACAGGAAAAGAATGCACTATCCCTATCTCAAGTACCCAATCCAGAAGGTGAAGACAACCTGTCTTCCATACATAAATATTCACATGAATTTCTGAGAGAAATCCAAGAAGAGAAATGGAGAAAAGAACAAGGAACCCATCCTCCTATTCAATAAATAGAAGACTTGCAAGAACAATTTCCCCAAGACATTCCCTCTATTTACGATGATGTAGAGGAAGAGCAATTGAGTGAACACATAGGTTTTGAATCTAATTCTTTACAAGAATTACCTCAGTTCACAGGACCTTGGGAAGCAAAGTCTATTAGTATGAGAGCACCCACGATAATAGTGAGGAATGAAGAATTAGTGATCCCTAGAAACATGGAAGTGATCAAGAACACTAAGGTACAATGTCACCTCACTCTAGAGGAGTTGTTGAAGGTAAAACCAGAATTGTGGAAACATCTAGCAAATCAATTCCTTGAGCTTGCTACTACTCCCTCACAAATAGGATCACACAAGAAGGTACCAAAGATACCCATAGAAAGGATTGGAGATGTAAGCGGAGAGGAAAGTAACACTTATCTTCCAATAACCCATCAGGGCTACACCATGAAAGCCATCTTAGATTCAGGAACGGGAGTAGCCATCGCTACTACTGCCTTATGGAAACGTTGGGGTAAGCCAACATTGAGACCCACCAGGATGAAGCTACAAATGGCTGAGGGACATATAGAAAAACCATTAGGCTTACTAAAAGGCATATCCCTCACCACTTGTGGTGTGGAGTTCGAGCATACTTTTGCCATTTGTGATTTTGGGAAAAATCATGCTTACGAAATGATTTTAGGACGACCATTCATGCATCAGTTGCAAATTGTACAAGATTCGGGAACTAATTCTTTATACTTGCAACATTTAGGAGCGACTACTAAAGTCAATGTTAAAGATTATTCACATCGAGACTTACCCCTAATAAAATGGAACACCATCCATAAGACACAGGTAGAAAGGAAATCGGTACACTCATTAGAGTCAAAACCCTCATGGTTGCATGAGGATACTCATCTAGTGTAAAGTAGCAAAACAATAGGAAGAACGGTTAGAAGCCAAGACTTTAGGTTCATAACAAAATCCACGAACCCCTCAAGACCCAACTTACGCATCCGTAGTATTTCCAGACGAAGAATTCGAACCCCATGGTTGGGGAGAAATCCTAGCAACCATGGATGTAGCCATCAATGAAGAACAATGGACGCCCCAGTGTGACGAAGATGGCTATGACATCTCAGTTTTCATGATAGAGCCAATCATGTGTGATTCGATTATTGAAGAATGTGAACCTAGCACTGATTCATTTGAGGATGCGAGTGATTTCGATCAAGAGTCAATTATTATGGACCCACCCTTTGCATCAAAGGAAGAATATTTCTACGAAGTAGAAACTCACCCTCAGAGACATGAATAACTAATGAATGATGTGAGGTTAGCCACACAAGTGACGACTAAAAGTGAAGGAAAGAAAAGAAAGAAGAAAGAAAACATGTTAGAAGAAGAAGAATCTTTCTTTGAGGTTCTCAAGAACTTTAAGAAATATGAAATAGAAGATAGAAGAATAATGGTATGAATGCCTAACACAAAAGCTGATGCTGGAGAAGTTTATGATAATCAGAAAAAACCAAAAAAAAATCATAGTTGCCATGGAAGGAGAAGAGAAATGTACATACATAGGGCATGACTTGACGGCTGAAGAAGAAGAAGAATTAGTTGCCCTATTGCGTAAATATAGAGATGTTTTCGCGTGGAGTTACAAAGACTTGAAAGGAGTAGACCAAGATATATGTTCCCATAGAATCCCTATGACTCTAGACGCAAAACATACAAAACAGGAACCATGTATAATGATAACTATGCTGCAAAGATTAAAGAAGAAATAGATTGCTTGATAGAAGCAGGATTCATTTACAAAATTGAGCATACTGAATGGGTATCCCCCATTGTGGTTGTGCCCAAGAAGAATGGAAAATTGCGTGTGTGTTTTAACCTTAAAAAAGTTAATGCCACCACGAAAAACTTTGCTCTAAAGGTTCAAACTACCATTAGACTTTTTGAGATTTCCAATTTTCTTGATTGAATGCTTAGTGTTTTCACCTGTTTTTACTTCATTCTTACCCTTGGGTTCTTCAAGATCAAATAATAGTGCTACATTTACTGCCTTTATGATTTGAACAACCTGAGTCAATGTAGAAAGGTGCTCATCATCTCTACCTTGCATGGATGTCATGTTCATGATGAGCAAAGAGTCTTCTTGATCTTCAATATAGTTGTTGAAGTCCCTTCTTCCTCTAAAGCCTCCATGATAGTTGTTTTTATTTAATATAAAGGAAGTTCGGAATTAGCCTTCTCTCCCGGACTTGAATTAAATAAAGAAAAGTACAAGAGAAGGGGACTAGTGCCCACGGGACCCCCCAAATCCCACAGAGCAGGGGAAGCTTTTACAGAGCTTAGATGGCATTACAACGAAGGTTAATTACCCTCTCATCACCCTCATGTGGGGCCCACTTGGGTTTAAGCTTGTTATTGATCAAAAGGAGTACTTGATGGTGCCTGAAGGGGGGGGGACTTCATACAGTTAACAATCCTTTTGCCAAGTAGGAACAATGATTTCTCAATTGAACACTCTTTGGGGGAGTCACCAAAGTTGAAAGCACATCTTTCCCGCCACATTTTACATAGAACCTCCCCTCTAATGGCATTCCAGAGAGTCGCGAGCAGTCGATCGCTTCTCCCAGTAGGGATTGCTGCCAATTGAGATGTTTCTGAAGTCTATTTTTGTTTCCAACCATCTGCCAGAGTCTCTTGGAGTTGGGGCAGGTAAAGAAGATGTGTGAAACATCTTCGATAGACCAGTAGTAGCATTTGCACTAGGGAGGAATCTCACAAAATTTGCTATCCTTAAGGTTGGTCCAAATACCATGATGAAGAATTTGCCATAAGAGGAATGACTTTTTGATTTCTATGAGGGGGTGCTAGATAGCCATGAACTTCATGTCCCACCGAAGCCACGTCCCAGGAGGCCTAGGAGGCCTCCTTGTTGCACCAAGCCTTAATGATCCATTTGGCCGTGAGTTTGTTAGCCATGCACCCAATGTCCAGGATACCAAGACCCCCACAATCTCTATGGATGGTGCAGATGGACCATTTGATTTTAGGTACCCCCCTCCTATTGTGGTCGCCCGTCCAAAGGAAGTCTCTACAAATACTATCCAGTTTGGATAGATTTTGCTCTTTCGGTCTCCAACAAGAAAGGAAATAAATGGTAGATGATAAGAAGAACGAGTTGATAACCATAGCATGACCAGCAAGATCGATTTGCATACCTCTTCAATAGATAAGCTTGTTTTTTAGTTTGGCCAGCACCCAATTCTCCTTGATAGTTTTTTTTGTTGTAGCCTTGATTGTGGTTATGGTTGTAGTTGTCTCCACCATTTTTGTACCTGCCCCTCTGTTTTCCATAGCTTCCTCTATGGAAGCCTCTTCCCCTTTGGTTCCTTGTATTTTTGTAGCATTCTTCTGTAGTGTGGTTGTTGAGACCACATATGTTGCATGGTGAATTGTTGTAGGGTCTCCCTCTTCCTTGCTTACCTCCTCTACACCTACCTCTAGAACCTCTCCGTCTTCCTACATAAGTAGCTTGAGAGGTACTAGCCTCTTGATCCTGTTTCCTACTTTTACCTTTATCCTTAGCTTTATTCTTATCTATATAAAGGGAAGAATATTGGTTTCCTCTTGAGTTATCACCATTTTTGTTGAGCTTTGCCTCATGGGTAAAGACTTGTCCCATCAATGTGTTGAGATTAGGTATTTGCATATCCATGTAGAGATCCATTGTTGTGGTGAAGGACTCCCACTTGTCATCAACCTTAATTGTATTGATGATCTACCTCACTATGTGCTCGTCCTCTATCTATTCTCCAATGCCTGCAAGCTGGTCCGCAACATCTTTCATTTTGGTTACATAATCACACACTCTTTGCTGTGGTTGTTTCTCGAGGTGTGAATTCCATCGACAACTGATTCTTCCTAGCTCTTGTGTTGGAGGAGAAGTATGAAGAAAGCACTTCCCAAGTCTCTTGGGAGGTCTTACAATTTCTAACATGTGGTAACAAGAAATCAGAGATTGAGTTGAGTAGATATGACCTAGCAAGAGCATCCACTACACACCATGTGGTTAGCTTGTCTTGTTCTTCCCTTGTTGGTTGATTCTTGCTCTTGAAGATTGGCATATCTTCATCTCCTGAGATGTATCCAAATCAGATTCTCCCTTGAAGATGTGCTTGCATCCTTAGGGACCATGCTGAGTAGTTGTTCCTGTCCAATTTGATAATGAAGGATGGAAATCCATCTCCCATCTTCATTGAACTTGCTCTGATACCAGTGTTGCAAGAGATGGTTGAATATCACAAGAGATGAGTTGGCGTAGCTAAAATTGGCTCCACACCTTCTATAAGTGATGGATGGAGAGTGTTGTGGGCCTCTTTACCTAGCTAAAAGCCATATGTAATCACATATGTTGTTTGGAAGATGATGCACTAATGATAGGATCAAAACAGATAGGTAGGCATATGATCCAAGGTCCAAAATTGCTATTTTGGTTGAGATACCTACTCAAAGTTTTGCAAAATTCTTTGAGTATAGCAATAATTAATTTTTTTTTTTTGGGAGCTTCAATTAGCTTTAAAAGCTACCAACCATGAGTGAAATCATCTAAAACGATAAACTGTATGAATAGAAATATGTTTAGCAAATCAAGCATGCATCTTGACTTTTATGAGCCTTGACAGTCAAAGAACAGTGAGAAGAGATTGACTAATATCTAATGATCACAAGAAGCATTATCAATGAAACTTTGTAGCATTAAATTAGACAACATGTTTGAGCTATAATGCTTGAAAGCAATAGAAGTGATCAATGATACAGTGAGAACGAGCTCAGAAAAATTCACTCTTCTCATGAAGTGTGATAGAGTTTTGAGAGTAGAAAGTAATGAACATATATGTATTAAACCATGTAGAACTACAATGTCATTAGCAACCTTGAGATACACGTGGGCATTTCATGTCCTCTTTTATAGCTTTTTTTGGAGCAAAGGATTTGAATTCAAATTCAAATCGCCACCTACAAGTAAAATCCTAAAGTATAGGATTGATTCTCTCTTGACTCAACTACCCAATGATTTGAAATTATATGCTTCCTAACTCCTTGTGGGTTTATTGACCTTGTACAATGGAGAATCATGAAGCAAGGTTAAAGGGGTTGTACATATGAAGCCTTCCAAGTGTATGCTAATACATCAAGCATTTGTGAGTTTATCAAGTATGTAGGCTTGGGCTTTATCACACCAACAAAAATGTAGCAAGATACATAGTTGTCAATGCTTTTACTTTATTACATGTTGGTGATGAATTATTAGTGAATTATGGATGGCATAGACCTCTAAGAGCACCTTTTAGCTAGAGAGCAATGAAAACTTTCTAATTGATTGAAATACTTTTTGAAATCAACTTACATATTCAAATTTATGTTTAGAGTTTAATTTTCATTCATTTATGGAATACTAATGACTTTTATTCATGTGTGTAGATTCCTATGTATGACATTAATGATCTTCCACCACACCATTGAGAGTTTCTAGTAAGATGACATTTATCAGAAATTTCGATGAGGAGGCTACACAAAAGTGATCCGAATATCCAAGATTGAATGACCTATATTCAAAAGAAGATAAAGTACAAGGTTTTGGTGATAATGATGAAGATTATGGCATGGAAAACTTTATTGAGGATTGGTTTCCAAATGACAAGAAAAGCATTCAAATTTCTAAAAATAAGAAATATCTTCGAAAAGAATGTCTAAAGCATATATATGAAGGAAGTCACTCGACACGACTAAGTGAAAGCTTACTTATTCTCAATCTTCAAAATTCTTTTGGATGGAGTAACGAATCTCTTTCGGCATTATTAAGGTATAATTTTTATTTTCTATCTATTTATTTATTTTCATTCGTATCGTCTTTTTTCATGAACTTACAACGTACTATTTGAAAAGTTTTTAACAAGAAAGAATATTCTTCCTACAATTCATGATGAAGTGAAGAAGATAATCAACAATCTTGGTATAGATTATCAGTGTATACATGCATGTCCTAATGAGTCTCTTTTATATAGAGGCGAATATGCAGACTCTTTAGCATGTACAAAATGTCAATCTCCTTGATATAAGAACAAAGAGGGTGAGATCCCAAAAAAGCTATTGAGACAATTTCCATTGGCTCCACGAATTAAACATATGTTTCAAGGCCCTAAATTATCAAAGCTTTTGACATGGCGATTTGATCATAACAGTACTAATGGAGTAATGCCAATTCCAATAGATAGTGTAGCTTTTCTAGATGGTCTGATTTTGCACCAAAGCCATGCAATCTAAAGTTTGGAGTGGCATTAAATGAGGTCAATCCATTTTTGATGAAATCTAGTAAATGGTCAACATGTCCTGTGGTAGTCATTAACTACAATCTCACACGATACCTTAGCATTAAAGTTTATTAAAAGGTTATGGGAATATTAAAAGGTTATGTGCAATAAAGGATCTATGCTGAAGGAATGGATGCTTGAGGAGTGCATTTACCATGTTAGTGAATACCTTGAAAGAGTTCATGATAAAACTCCACGTGCATGGAAAAACACATCTTCTTCAGAAACAACACATGAGGTATTATCAAGTAAGAGAGTTCCATTTCAATTTACATTACAACAAAAAGTTGATATTACTACTTTTGTAGCATATAAAATCGAATACATGCAAGCCTTCATTAGCCAATATGAATAGGAACTTCAAAATCTCCGAAGTAAAAGACAAAGAAACAAAAGATATAGATGTAATCTTGATGGTAATGAGAATACAAATATATCTTCTTTCATCGGTTGGCTATATACTCATATGAAATGAACCAATGCAAATAATGAACAATTTTCAAATGCGTAGAGGGAGCTGATGATAGGTTGTGAACGATAGGTACTTTAATTTTGATAAGACTCTATTTTTTCACATATATGTATATTAGTTTCTCCTAATCATATGCTTTGATTTTTATTGCATGCTTGAATGTTCACAAATATGTGGGCTTTTGGACAGCATATTAGAATCAAAATGATTTATTATTTACGTAAAATAGAGGATTGTAGCATTGTTTCTTATTTCAAGCAACTATCTCATGCTAGCTCAAAAGGTATGAGCCCTATGGGTAATGAACTTTGCTATGTAGAGTATGACATATCATTTCATATGCTCAAACAAGTAAAAAAAAGGTTTTTATTTTTTATGATATAGTTTTTCCGTTTTTTAAGCACATAATAATGAATTTTTGTTGTTTGATATTTTGACGGGTTATTGTGAAGATTGATTGGTTTCCAGTTGACTATAAAGGTATTAATTCCACGTTGACAAGGAATTATTTGGGTTTTGGGCAAGTGATTCTTTGAAAATAATGTAATTAAGTAGAGAACCATATATTCTTTCTATGCATATTGAACAACAATTTTTTATAAAAACCTAGATGCTCATCCTTAGTGGCAAGTCATTCATGTTCAACCTAGAGATCAGACATTGTTAAAACACGTTATCGTTACAGAGATCGAAGAAATTTATGTTCATGGTTCATTATCGGATAGTGATATATCAACATCTCAAAGGGAAATTAGAATCGTTGTAGATGAGAATGATAATAATCAGTAGATGAAGATGATAATACTCCACATGATGATTTTACTGATGATGAAGAAGAATTACTTGAAATCAATGTTAGTCCATCAATAGATGTTGTCATTTATGAGAACATAGATTTAACAATAGATGAAATAAAAGAAATCAATAAGCATAATGAACATGAGATTATATTGATGTCTTACCAAAATGATGGTAATAATGAAAACATATGAGTAGATTAAGATAGTAGGTCATACTATACTTGTCAATTGTTAACTTGAATCATTTGAATGGATATCAAACAATAGGTTTTCCTTTATTAAACTATAATATATGTGAATCCCACCACATAGATGAATCCCACCACTATAATATATAGCTTTATTTTTGAGGAAGAAATTTCTCTCATGTATGTTTTCATATATGTGTGTACTGTGTATATGTGTGTGTATTCATGTGTGTTATATGTATACATATGTTATTATGCACATATGTATTTTTCATGTGTATATATGTGTGTGCATGTGTGTCATATGTGTATGCATATGTTAGCATGCACACGTGTATGTATGCAGGTGCATTTGTGTGATATATGCAAGTGTGTTTATAATTGTGTATGCATGTATATGTATGTATGCATGTAGGCATGTATGTGTGATGTGTATCTATCTACATGTGTGTTTTATATATATGTATGTGCATATACATGTAGCGTTCTTCCAATCATTTAGAAAGAAAAGATATATATCAGATCATATCATTGCTACTCACAAAATTGAACAAAAGAATTAAGAGAAAAGAATGTTATGAAATAAAACTTATCTTATGAATCTCATGTTTTACAATTCCATATACAAGTAATAGCTTTCGGATGAATCCTCAACCTTCGGGATACAATAGCTTTGAAAAATAGCTTCTTGATCAAGCTTCCACCTCCCGACCACCCCATGCTATGACAATCTCATTCACACTCACACTCGTAGTCACATTCTCACTCTCACTCTCACCCACAATCTCATTCTCAATCAAAGTAACGGGATTACATAGTTGCGATCGAAATCTCACTCTCAATCTTGTATGTGTCACCATGTCTAACTCTGGATATTCTGTGATGTGTCTTTTTGATATTTTTCTCCTATTTTTGACAAGAATGCAAAACAAAGTGCACTACAATCGCATGGCTTTGTGTGAAATTTTGGAGAAACTCGATTTTTTTCTAAATTTGGTGGATCACAAATTTCTTTGGACGGCGATCAAACTCTGCTATGGAGAGAAATGTGCATCAATAAAGGGGACACACAGAAATCAAAGAATTACTTTGTGATTGAGAGTGCAAGTGACAGTGAGAGTGTGATTGAGAATGCAATTGTGAATAAGATTGTAATAGCTTGGGGGTGGTCGGGAGGGAGAGGCTTTGTCAAGAAGCTAGTTTCCAAAGCTATTGTAACCATTGATTCTCATCTATAATATCATAATTCCTCTTTCTCTTAGTTATATCTTTTCTACTCCTCTCCATCAGATTTTCTCTTATCTTGTGCAATCTTTGCGATTTTCTCCCCTCTCTCATTCTTTAGTGATCGAAAGATTGTGATCCGGGATAGATTCTGACTGAGGAAATGCTACAATACATGATGTGTATATATCTCTATATGTATTATGGTTTTCGTTGATTTGAGAAACTATATATAGAGGTGAAAGGTTGGGAGGAGAGACATATCTCTACTATGTGGTAGGAGGAGTAGATGTAATGTATTTATATACTTCAACCATACAACAAACACATAGGCATATAGAAATACAAAAAATTTATGGTTGAACGTACCATACATGCATATGTATATATATATATATATATATATATATATATATATATATATATATATATATATATATATATATATATATATATATATATATATATATATATATATATATATATATATATATATATATATATATGATGGGGGAAGTATCTCAACCCCTAAGCAACGACGAAGCGTGAATGACCTCCACAGGTATCCTTCCTTGACCTCTGCACACCAAAAATTCTCTTACTCAGAGCTTATGCAGAGAACTCCAGTGCGCTTTTGTAAACTTGTAGTAGACACCAAGAGCTTTCCAACAAAACAAATTTCACTTCAAATGGATGCTTACACAAGGAGAAACAATGTCTACAACATGAGCTAGTTGAATGCTCACAACTGCTAGTCAAGCATATACCTCACTTCACTCCAGCACGCTTTTCTCAGAGATTATACAGAGAATGAATCTCAAACTTGGGTTAACTTTAGAGGACTCTAATAGATACCCAATGACACCAAAATCATAGCAAATGGATACATAGAGAAGGAGAACCAGCCCTTACAACAGAGAGCAAAATATTTCCAACAGAGCCTACACACCAAGAGAGATATCAATCACACAACTTTACTAAAATGAATGATGCTCCCAGATTACTCAGAGAATGATCTAGAGAATTTGTGAGAATAAAATAGACTCTAATAGCTATCCAATGAGACAAGAATTACATCAAATGCATACAATATGAGGGAGAACTAATACTAACAACTCAGGGGTAGAGAGTTGCAACACTGCCTACGCACACACATAGATATGCCTACTAAAAGAAAACAAACAAGAAAACAAGGGGCTAGCTTAAGCAAGGGGCTTGCTTATCACAACTCCAGCACTTAGTGCTCACTTTACATGAGCTAAAAGTCCAAGAAGATGGCCCAAAAGAAGTCGGGATACATGCTCCTTTTATAGTGAGAAGTGTGCCCCTAAAATCTAGGAACTACCTTTCCAAATCAGCCTCCTAACATGGAGGACTTAGTTGAGATGACTTGGGGAGTGGTTGAGTGACTTTTCTTGATGGAATCTCGTGGCTTTTGGCTTCCTTTGATTGCTCCACATGTCCATAAAAGATTCCCCACGAATTTGTAGCTTGAAGCTTGACTTTTAACACTCCCCCTCAAGCTTCAATTCTTCGTCCTCATCCAAGCTCCTTCATGTTGATGCATTGCTTGAATTTTGAAATCTTCATCCCATGCAAAGCCTTTGTAAACATGTCTGCAACTTGATCCTTGGTACCAATATGATGTACTGAAACTTCCTTGGATATCACCTTTTCCCTTATGAAGTGATAGTGCACTTCAATATGCTTGGTTCTAGCATGGTAGACAGGATTCGATGCTAGATGAACGCTACTCATGTTGTCACAAAAAAATGGATATGTGTCAACCTGCAAATTAAGCTCCATAAATAACTTCTTAACCCACATAAGCTCACATGTGACTTGAGCCAAAGCTCTATACTCAGCCTCTATGGAAGATAATGCCACCGTGGGTTGCTTCTTTGAAATCCATGAGATGATCTTGCTACCTAGCATGACTAGGTAACCACTTGTACTTCTTCTATCCTCCTTCGAACCGGCCCAATCGGCATCAGAATAAGCTTTGACCTGCATATCATCATCAAATGAATAGAACAATCCTTCATTTATAGTGGCCTTGAGATATCGTAACATTCTTCTTGCAGCTTGCAAGTGTGTAGTCCTTGGACTATGCATAAATTGTGATAACACTCCAACTCCATATGCTATGTCGGGCTTAGTTATTGTGGCATAACTGAAAGATCCTACAATAGATCGATACAAGGTTACATCCTCTAATGGCTCTCCATCAATGGAGCTTAGCTTTACATTAACTTCCATGGGATTTGATATAGGCTTGCAATGTAGCATCCCAAACCTCTCAAGTAGGTCTAGAATATACTTCCTTTGTATGAGCATAATACCTTCTTCTTTGTATACAACTTCAATGCCAAGAAAATACCTAAGATCTCCAAGATCAGAGATCCTAAACTCCTTTCCAAGCTTTGCCTTGATCTCCTTAATGCCCTTTGTATCATTACCTGTAATGATAAGATCATCTACATACACGCACATGTAGACTACAAGTTCTCCTCTTTGTTTGATGAAGACAGATGGATCCGCCTTGCATTGATTGTAACCACATTTGATCAAATAGTCCACCAATCTTTGGTTCCAAGCCCTTGGAGCTTGCTTTAGGCCATAAAGTGCCTTCTTCAACCTACAAACATGATGTGGAAACTCTTTATGAACAAAACCTAGTGGTTGCTCCATGTATACCTCTTCTTCCAAGTCTCCATTGAGAAAGGCATTCTTGATATCCAATTGGAAAAGCCTCCATCCTTTGCTAGCAGCCATTGCAATGAGTGTCCTAATGGTGCTCATCTTTGCCACGGGGCTGAATGTCTCTTCAAAGTCCACTCCATAGGTTTGTGCAAAACCCTTGGCCACCAATCTTGCTTTGAACCTAGAAATAGATCCATCTGAGTTCCTCTTTACTTTATACACCCACTTATTACCTATTACCTTCATGTTATCCTTCTTGGGAACTAGAGTCCATGTTTGATTCTCCTCAAGTGCGTCGATCTCTTCTTGCATTGCCTCTTTCCATTCAGTGTACCTGCTTGCATCTTCATAGCAATCGGGCTCATGATCTTCTACTACTTTGTTCATATATGCATAATGAGTTGCCATGTATGAATCATAAGTAAACCTTTGAGTTGGATACTTAACTCTAGAAGACTTCCTTTCTTCACCTTTTGGAGGAATAAACCTCCTTTGCCTTGGGAACTTGATCTCTTTCTTTGAAGTAGCTTCTTTCTCCATCATGTGTCCTTCATCATCTTCAACTTCATTACCTTCTTCATCCAACTCCACCAATGTTGCTTTGCCTTTGTTGATTGATTGTGCTTCATAGCTTGATGAAGATCTCCCCCTCCATGGTGAGTTCATGCTTGAACTATCTTCATTTATGGAACACCTTGGGCCGCTTAGCTCTAGGTCGATTTGTTCTTCATCATGACCATGCTTTTCTTCTTCATAGTCCTGCATACAATCATACTTCTTATACCAAGGGAGTAGCTCATCAAATGCTACATCCCTTGATATCCTCAAGTCCTTTGTGTTTGGGTTGAAGCACCTGTAACCTTTATGATCATTTGAATATCCTAGAAACACACACTTTTCTGCCTTTGGTTGTAGCTTGTGCCTCAATTCACTTGGCACATGTACATAACAAGTACATCCAAATATCTTCAAGTGGGAAAGATCAGGTTTCTTACCATAATAGGCTTGATATGGTGTCAAGCCATGGATCCCTGAGGTAGGAGCCCTATTCATAAGATACACGGCGGTATTTGCTGCATCACTCCAAAACATGTTAGGTACATTCATCTCATTAAGCATTGCTCTAGCGATCTCGGCAATGTATCTATTCTTTCTCTCTGCTACTCCATTTTGTTGGGGTGTGTACCTGCATGTTACTTGCCTCTTGATGCCTTGATCCATTAAAAAATCAGAAAACTCATTGGAGAAATATTCTCCCCCTTCATCGGACCTTAGCTTCTTGATATATGTACCTGTTTCCTTTTCTACCATTGCCTTGAATGCTTTGGAACATGTAAACACATCTGATTTATTTTTTATGAAATTAACCCAAACCATCCTTGTGCAATCATCTATAAAAGTGACAAAGTACTTGTTACCTCCAATGGATTGCTCTTTGGTTGGCCCCCACACATCTGTATGTATCAACTCCAATGGATGTTGGCTTATGTAGCCACTCTTCTTGAATGGAAGTCTCGCTTGCTTCCCTAGTTGACAAGATTCACATAAATGCTTCATACCTTGTCCTTGGAAGTTGGGAAGACCTTGAACCAGCCTCTTGAATTGCATTTCCTTCATTCTTTGTATGTTGATGTGACCTATCCTCTTGTGCCACAAGTCCAACTCCGAAATCCTCTTGTTTCCATATGTGAAGTAGACATGTTGAGTGGAATGAGAATTTACCTCCAAAGTGAAGAGTCTCCCTTGCTTCTTTCCTCTTGCTATGACCTTGTAACCTTTCTTAGGGTTCTCCACAAAGCATCCACCTTTGTTGAACCTTACTTGATAGCCTCTTTCAACCATTTTCCCAATGGACACCAAGTTCTTTGTGATAGTAGGTACATGCAAGACATCCTTGAGACATCTTCCTTCCTCCTTGTCATCCAAAGCTACATCTCCAACATGGGAGATCTCATGGGCTGTATCATCACCTATTTCTACATGTCCTTTACCTTCGGGAACATGTAGATTAGTAAACCAAGAAGAATTGCAACTCATATGGTTGCTACATCCACTATCAATATACCAAGTGTTATCTACTTTGCTTGAATTCCCATTCATGTGCATCATCAAGAGATTGTCATTTTCTGAACTTGTAGAAGCATAATTACCTTGGCCTTTGTATGAAGAACCTTGATTATAGCTCCTTTGGTTTCCTCCTTGGTAACAATCTCTAGCATAGTGGCCAAACTTGCCACATATGTAACATCCTTCACCATCTTGATTCCTGTTTTGTTGATGTCATCCTCCTCTTCCTGTTGTTCTTCCTCTCCCTCTTTGTGATGAGGTGCCTTGGTCATGTCCTTGATTGCTTGAGTGGCCTTGCCTTCCTCCAAACCTTCCTTTGCCCCTTCCTTGTCCTCGTCTTCCTTTGCCCCTTTGATTACCTGCATAGAAAACTTGTGCATCCTTGCTTTTAGTTGAACTTCCACCTATGTTCATTTCTTCGGTGACCATGAGAGCAACCAATTGCTCAAAATTGGGAAGATTATCCCTTACATAAACTGAAGTGGTAAAGGATTTCCACTTCTCATCATCTCTCAAACTATTGAGAGTATAAGCCACAAGATCGTCATCATCTACGTGGCTTCCAATGGATCCCAATGCATCTGATAACTCCTTGACCTTAAGTATGTAGTCATTTATGCTACTCCCTGAGCTCTTCCTAAGGTTGTTGAGCTCATTCTTGAGCTGGATCTTCCTTGCTTTGGTGCTTGTTGAATAAAGCCTTTCAAGTGTCTCCCATACCTTCATGCTTGAATCCAAGTCTTGGATATGGCCGATCATGCTATTGCTAATGTGTTGGGAAAGGATAAAGATAACCCTCTTGTCTCTTTCATTCCATTCCCTAAAGGCCCTTCTCTGGTCATTGGTTGGATTCCCATCCAATCTAGGTCTTGGTTCACTTCCACTAATCAACCCCCAAAGGCCCTTGCCCATAAGATAGTTGGAGACCCTAAATCTCCATGGTTGATAGTTCCCTTTGTCTAGCTTTTCAATTTGAGTGTTGAATGAAAGAACTTGGAGAAGCTTGTCGAAGGTAGAAAAGTGCGTTTCGAAGTGATGAAGTTTGGTCAAGCCAACCGGCACAAGTCCAGCCCTTGAGCTTTTGGAGACTCAAATAGACCTTATAGGCATGCTATAAGTGCAAAGAAACACACTATGTATGTTGGAGCATCAAGGAGAATGAGTCGATACAAAACAGATAGGTTCGCGGGTCGACTAGCTAAAAAAACTTACTATCTATGGAAGAGACAATGAACTTCAAATGCCCATAGCGACCAGCGTGATTACAATTAGAAAAAATCCTTTTATGGGAGTGATACACATAGGGTTGAGTGTATGGAATGCACAAAAGTATAAGGAATAAGCAAAATATGCTATAGGAATGAATGCGACATTCACCGGTGGTACCTCCTATTTTTCAGGAATACGCAGAGATTGACCCCGAGGCCGAAAAACTGCGATTTCTCCAAATCTGCTGAACCAAATGCTTTGAAAATTTACAGGCATAAACTACACCCTAATACCTTTCCAATGAGTCCTCTTGCACTCAATTTGAAGCTCTGAGGAGAGAGCAACAGCCTCTGCAAGATTACTGTTGGCGAAGAAGATGATGCAGAAAATTGAAGGAGCAAGACAATGATGGTCACAAGTGTATGTATATTGCTTCCATGTAATGTAAAAGTGATTTCAACTCCTTATATAGCCTCTAGGAGTGTTCCACGACTTTTACAACTTGAATTTGAATTCAAATGAAGGTGGGAATGGTTGTTGGAGGGAATCAATTCACTTCCCTACAATCTAGGAAAAGTGAAGATCTTGATTGATCTACTTTTAGGTGATTGATTGCTTGATTGAATGCAACTTCAACCACCAAAATTTCGTGGGATTTTGGCACTATATTTGTACCTTTACATGTGTACAACTCAAGGCTTTTACAACGGTAAATGAGCCATCAAAATATTCTCAAAAAATAGAATAAATGAGCATATGAAAAAGAACTCTCCAACGGATATTCTTTCGACACAATAGCCTTTGATGTAGATCAAATCCACCTCAAGCATAGTGTAAGCTTGATGTTCCAACAGCTCCCCCTCAAGCTAAAGTATGCTTGAGTCTTCATTCTCTGATAGGTTGAATACCTGCCATAGCTTTGAATCTACAAAGCTTTATTCCATCAAGTGCCTTTGTCATCATATCTGCTACTTGCTTTTCAGTCGGAACAAAAGAAATGTCAATCTCCTTTGCCATGAGCTTCTCCCTGATGAAGTGATAATGGACTTCTATATGCTTGGTTCTCGCATGAAAAATAGGATTTGCCGCTAGATGCATGGAACTTACATTATCTCCAAATATGTGAGGTTTGGAACTCACAAGTCCCAAATCTGTATACAATGCTTTTAACCATATTGCCTCTTGAGTTGCTATGGTCAAGCCTCTGTACTCTGCTTCAGTTGAGGATAAAGCAACTGTTGGTTGCTTCTTGGAACTCCATGACACTAGCTTCGAACCTGTAAATGCTAAGTAACCAGATGTACTTTTTCTATCATCCTTAGCTCCTGCCCAATCTGCATCTGAGTAGATTTTGATATCCAAATCGGAAGAGTAAGGATAGAATATACCTTCGTTGATTGTACCTTTGAGATACTTAAGTACTCTCTTAGCCGCATCCATGTGTGGTCTTCTCGGTGAGTGCATGAACTGACTAAGCACTCCCACACTATATGAGATGTCTGCCCTTGTGTGAGTAGCATATATCAAGCTACCTACCAAGCTTTGATACTCTTTTATGTCTTCAATTTTCTCACCTTCATAAACACTAAGTTTATGATTCATCTCCAAAGGTGTACCTGCAGGTTTAGTGTTCTCCATTTTGAACTTGAGAAGAAGATCCTGAATGTATCTTCTTTGAGTCAAATACATTCCTTCATCTGTATATATCACCTGCATACCTAGGAAATATGTGAGCTCACCTAGGTCACTGATTTTGAACTCCTCTTGCATGTGTCTCTTGATCCTTTGAATGCCATTTAGATCATCACCTATCACAATAATATCATCTACATATACACATAGATAGATAACCTCATTGTGATCCCTTTTGATGAATAGAGAAGGATCGGAGCTGCTAGCTTTGAACCCTTGGTCTTGAAGATATGTAACCAACCTGTAATTCCAAGCTCTTGGAGCTTGTTTCAATCCATACAATGCTTTCTTAAGTCTGCAAACATAAGATGGATGATTAGGGTTTTCAAAACCTGGTGGTTGTGACATGTATACCTCTTCACTTATCCAACCATTTAAGAATGCATTTTTCACATCAAGTTGGAGGAGTCTCCAATTCCTTGCAGCAGCTACACTTATCAATGTCCTGATTGTAGTCATCTTTGCAACTGGTGAGAATGTTTCCTCATAGTCTATACCATGAGTTTGTGAGCATCCTTTGGCAACTAATCTTGCCTTGTACCTGCAAACTGATCCATTTGAATTTCTTTTAACTTTATATACCCATCGGCAACCAATTACCTTTTGATTCGGTGACATTGGAACCAAATCCCAAGTGTCCATTTCCTTCAATGCATCTATCTCTTCGTTCATGGCCTTTTCCCAATTAGGGTTTCCCTTTGCCTCTTCATAGGTTGAGGGTTCCTCTGAAATAGAGTCTTTTGCCAAGTAGATTGAATGCTTTGTAACAAATGTGGAATCATATCCATACCTTTCTGGTTGTTTCTTCTCTCTTGCTGATCTTCTAGGTGCTTGTTTGGAGCATTCTCCAACCTCTTGCATCTTTGCTTTGCCTCTTGACTTCCATAGCTTGTAATCCCTTTCTCTTTCATCTTGGTCATCGTCTGTATCACTTCTTGGATCCTGGACCTGTGTATCATGCTTCCTTCCTAATTGATAAGAGTCAGAATCAAGATCATATGGTAGTGTTACCTTTTGTTTGTCTTCATCATACCAAGACCTGTGTTCTTCAAACACAACATCTCTACTTGTAGTGAATTGCTTGGTTGAAGGATTGAAGAACCTGTAACCCATCTGAGTTGAATCATATCCAATAAACACTGCCTTTGTTGCCCTTTCATCTAGCTTACCTCTTATTTGTGATGGTACATGAACATAAGCTAAACAACCAAAAACCTTGCAATGTCCAAGACTAGGTTTTCTTCCATGCCATGCTTCATAAGGAGTCATACCTTGAAGTGATTTGGATGGTAGTCGATTGACAAGGTACACTGCAGTTGAAATAGCTTCTGCCCATAGATAATGTGGCAACTTCTTCTCTTCAAGCATTGTTCGGGCTGATCCAACCAATGTCTTGTTTCTCCTCTCTGCAATTCCATTTAGTTGAGGAGAGTACCTGGTAGTCACTTCCCTTTTGATACCTTTATCCTGCAAGAACTCATCAAAATCTTTGGAGAAGTATTCTCCCCCTCCATCAGATCTGAGCTTCTTTAGTGATCTACCTGTATGATTCTCCACATGCGCAAGATACTTCTTGAAGCAATCAAACACTTCATTCTTACTCTTGATAAAGTATAGAACAGTCCACCTACTATGGTCGTCAATAAATGAGACATAGTACCTTGATCCTGCCAATGAAGGTTCTTGACTTGGTCCCCATACATCTGTATGTACTAAGTCCAATAAGTTGTTGTGGATGTAGCCTTTGTGGTTGAATGGTTGTCTTTGTGCCTTCCCAATCTGACATGCATCACACCTGTTGATCATGTGTTGCTTTGATATGTTCGGCAGTCCTAGAACACTTTGATCCCTGCATATATCCTTCAAGGTTCTTTCATTCACATGAGCAAGTCTCTTATGCCACACTTCAAGCTCACTTAGGGTTTGAGACCCAAAGTTGAATAGAGCTATGTTCCTGGTATCTCCTACTTCAAAAGTAAAGAGCCTACCATGCTTCTCACCTCGGGCTATCTTCTTGAAGCCTTGGCATGGATCTTCCACAAAAGCTCCATGTTGGGTGAACCTAACTTGCAAGCCTTTTTCAACTATTTGGCCTACACTTATTAGGTTTTTAGTGATAGTGGGTACATAGAGAACCTTACTCAGAATGTTTGTCCTGCCATTGGAAGCTTTGACATTACCAATCTTCTCCACATTGTGCTTCGTGTCATCCCCTGTTTGCACTTCATGTCTATGCTTTGGACTTTCCAAGTCAGATAGAAGAGCAATGTTGCCTGCAACATGATTCGAGCATCCTGAATCTATGTAGAACAAATGATCATCTTCTTTACCTTCTTTGTGGCTTAGGTTCATAAGAAGTAATGAGTCTTCATGTGGTTGATCTTCTGAATAATTGTTGTAGTCCCTTCTATTATAGCTTCTATTGTTGTTGTTGAAGTTGTGTCCACCTCTGCCTCTATTGCCGCCATATCCACCTCTTCCACTTCCTTTCTGGGTCTTCCCATTGAACCAGCAGTTCTGAGTGGTGTGGTTGGTCTTATCGCATATGGCACAAGGTTGAACATTCTGACCTTTGGCTTTATCTTGCTTTGGTCCTTTCTTCTTCCCTTTCCACTTGCTCTTGCTTGCGAAGTTGGCTTGGGAAGTCTCTTCTTCGTCTTCTTCCTTCTTCTTGCCTTTCTGCTTCTTATCCTTCTTATCTGCATATAGAGCAATCGTTGAACTACCATGATAAGAGTTACCTTCCTTTATGCTATTGTTGGCTTCTTGATTGAAGAGTTGTCCAAGAAAGATGTTGAAGTCTGGAGTTTGCACATCCATGATGAGATCGTAAGCCGTCGTGAAGGATTGCCATTGCTTATCACTTCGAATGCCGTTGAGAATTTGCCTCATGATGACCTCTTCTTCAATCAGCTCTCCAATGGATGCTAACTTATCCGCAACCTCTTTGACCTTGGTAACAAACTCTGTGATGGTTTGTTTAGGTGTCTTCTTCATTTGGTTGAACTCGTTCCAAAGATGATTCTTTCTTGCTTTGGTACTAGCAGAAAAGAAAGTCTCCAGGGCATCCCAAGTCTCTTGAGATGTCTTGCATCCTCTAATATGTGATAATAAAAAGTCAGAGATAGAGTTTAGTATGTACGACCTTGCTTGAGCATCCCTTGCGCACCAAAGTGTGAGCTTATCTGTCTCCTCTTGTGTAGGTCCTCCTTTGGATCTTGGAATAGGCATAGCTTCATCACCTGCTACAATTCCATAAAGGTTTCTACCTTGCAAGTAGGCCTCCATTCTGATTTGCCAAGCCGCGTAGTTGTGTCGATCAAGCTTCTCGATCATTGAGGGAAAGCCGTCACCCATCTTGAACTAGCTCTGATACCACTGAAAGAACTTGGAGAAGCTTGTCGAAGGTAGAAAAGTGCGTTTCGAAGTGATGAAGTTTGGTCAAGCCAACCGGCACAAGACTAGCCCTTGAGCTTTTGGAGACTCAAATAGACCTTATAGGCATGCTATAAGTGCAAAGAAACACACTATGTACCTTGGAGCATCAAGGAGAATGAGTCGATACAAAACAGATAGGTTCGCGGGTCGACTAGCTAAAAAAACTTACTATCTATGGAAGAGACAATGAACTTCAAATGCCCATAGCGACCAGCGTGATTACAATTAGAAAAACTCCTTTTATGGGAGTGATACACATAGGGTTGAGTGTATGGAATGCACAAAAGTATAAGGAATAAGCAAAATATGCTATAGGAATGAATGCGACATTCACCGGTGGTACCTCCTATTTTTCAGGAATACGTAGAGATTGACCCCGAGGCCGAAAAACTAAGATTTCGCCAAATCTGCTGAACCAAATGCTTTGAAAATTTACAGGCATAAACTAGACACTGATACCTTTCCAATGAGTCCTCTTGCAGTCAATGTGGAGCTCTGAGGAGAGAGCAGCAGCCTCTGCAAGATTACTGTTGGCGAAGAAGATGATGCAAAAAATTGAAGGAGCAAGACAATGATGGTCACAAGTGTATGTATATTGCTTCCATGTAATGTACAAGTGATTTAAACTCCTTATATAGCCTCTAGGAGTGTTCCACGACTTTTACAACTTGAATTTGAATTCAAATGAAGGTGGGAATGGTTGTTGGAGGGAATCAATTCACTTCCCTACAATCTAGGAAAAGTGAAGATCTTGATTGATCTACTTTTAGGTGATTGATTGCTTGATTGAATGCAACTTCAACCA
>CM035433.1:142579097-142714097 GCA_020310875.1 Ceratopteris richardii | reverse complement strand
AGTCACACATGTATGGACACACGTGGAATCTGGGATTCGTTTAATGCCAAGACTTGACAATTCTCAGTGATTAGAACCAATTTTGTTAAAAAAAATAGAAGAAAATCTAAGAATGAGAACAGAGAATGGTCTTGGGAAGCTCAAATGCATGAAAAATTTATGTTCATGAAACACTAAAATCTTAACACAATTGAAGAGTATTAATCTCTGAAGTGCATGGCATGTCATGAAGTGCATGGCATGTCATCACGGATCTGCAATCATAGCCAAATATAATTTCACTCCTTTAAGTTATGTGAAGGAGAATAATGAGTGTAACATGAATACCTCATCATAATTAAAGATTGCACCCATAAAACCCTTAGTGCCATAAGATATAATATCCTAAACTCTTTGAAAATAAACTAAACTCTCTCTCTCTCTCTCTCTCACGTGAGCGACACATAGAAGGCTCGTATGAAGGACACACAATAATCAATCCAATTTGCGAGCAAAGTTATCCTAAAGGCTCAGCTAACAATCTGTTGAAGATAAAAAGTCGGTATCGGCTATGGTACTATACAACTCCCTGCAGGTGACCCCTCAAGAAGCATTCAACTCACACATATATTTTTCTGTTTATTATTTTCCCAACAAGAAGAAGTCACTCTAGTTTTCTGTAGATAATCCTCAAGAAGTATCAAAGCTTCAGGTTTCTGATTGAATATACAGACTCAACGTCCGAATAGGGGATGATCATACCAACAGAACAGATATAGATAGATTCTTACGCTGTTTTAATGAAATGTGTATTAAACATTCATTGGAGCAGCTTGATTTTTCCATAGGGGATTCAAATGATGACAAAAACATCATGACAATGAACAAATTTTCAGTCACACTATCAGCTGCATGTGAAAGCATCATTGAATCAGATGTGGATGAGAAGAAGTCAGCTTTGGCCTCTACGTGCATCAATAATACAATAAGTAGTGCACTTTTCCAAGTATTAAGAGATCTTTCCAAGTCTCCAGCAGAACCCCAGGGAGAAAAAGCTTTAACCACCATGGCATCCTCACTCGCTGACAAAACATCTCTGAATCTACACATACAAAACATTTCTGATGTACAAATAGTACCATCCATATCCAAATCAGATCGAGTGAAGGAGACAAAGTCATCATTCAATAGCCCAAGCATGCCAACTTATGCTCCTCTATTGCAAATCAAGCGGATGAAAAAAATCAGTAAGCGTTCCCATGGTTAAAAAATACCAATCCTAACAATGATATTGACGTAGAGGCCCCGAAGAATTTGCTCATGCAGGAAGACAAAGTAAGGAAATCATTAAAACCTAGGAGCCTAATATTCAAAGAGTTCTTCTGATAGAGTTTGCCTGAGCCTTGTGGTCATTCTGTAAAAATCGAAAAAAATTGATCATCACATCTACAGCAGCCGGGGAGATGGGAAAATAACAGAACGCAGCTCTTTCACTCTGTCAGCACATCTATCTATCCCTCATTCTCTCTCTATCTCTGCTCCTATGTGCGCACACATATGGACAGATAAATCGACATCGCATAACAGATCAATAGTGAATCAAAATTGACTTGCATCTTCCACAGCTGTGCTTCAAATCAAGGATGATAAAAAGCACAAATTGAACTCAACGGTTCAAAGCCCGCAAATGCAAATCAAAATGTGCAGTCTATCAATGCTGTCAGACAAATGCAGACAGACAAAAAGATGCGCACTCAAAGCCATCGCAAGAAATGAATCTCTCTCTCTCACTCTCCGAACGTACCTGCAGAATCAATCATTAGGAAATTCTTCTCATTATCTTACAATATTTATAGATAAACATTCCTTTCCATCTTAGTTCATCTTAACTCTCACATAGTCTTGCAGATATTCATGCGCTCCTAACACTTGGCCACTTTCCAATCTAATTTAATGCATACTATTAGTCAAATGTTACATATATAATTTTGGCGCACAACTTACGTGTATATATATATATATATATATATATATATATATATATATATTATATATAAAATATTTATTAGCTCAATGATTTATGATCTAATAGTTAAATGATTTAAGATATTATTCATTAGTTACCTTTTTTATGATCTAATAAATATTGAAAGTAATAAACAACAATGTACATATGATAACTTCAATATATATTAAATAAATCCATTTATTAGTAAATATTTATTAATACCTTTTTTTTCTATGGTTAGAAGGAACAAAAACATCTATTCATAAGGTTTTTGGTCATCTTAAGACATTATGGTTTTAAATATATTAATTTCTATTTATTGTTTCTAAAAAACTAACATATCCTAAACCTAGTCACATGCTTACATAGATACAACCAATCACTTTCACATGCCTCAACACTTAAACTTACATGGGTATATACTTAGGTTAAATACACATACACATATAATGAAAATGCATTGGAACTCCACATTCATACCCATGCGTAGGTAGGAAATAATTCATAAATGCTTAAACATAGGTGTACACATATTAATATAATAAGTATGCATATGCAAACACATACTTAAAACATAAACCCTACATTCATATACATATTCATAGGTACATGAACACATACATAAATTAGTATATTCACATAAACATAGATACACAACCTAATAAACATAAGTTCATACAAATGAACATTTATGAATGCACATATGCATAATTTGAAAAACATATAATAGAATATAAAATAAAGAGTAAGAGTAAGAATCATTTATCCTTTCATTATGCATATAATTTCTTCTTTTTCCTCCAGGTACCCAAGAGATAACATTAGTCATTTTAAATCAGTACATTAAAAATTCTGTGAGGGAGATATCATTTAACAGACTCTAAAGCAAAATATTTTTATTTTTCTATATGACAATTTGAGTGAGGAAAACCTTCCGACATCTACCCCCACCAAACCTGCACATCGCCCTCGATGGGCCAACCTGCAGTTCAATAGGAAAGCAGTATCAAATTCTTTTAAAAAATATTTCTTAAACTATTTTTAAACTTATATGAAATATGCTCCTAAAGGTAAGTACATCTTCTGATAGTCAAGAAAAACTTTTAAAATTATGCAAACTTGAATCAAAAACTTTTTCAATCAATGCATGAAATTGAAAACAAGTTTTAGAGTCCCATAGAAATCAATCAGACAGTTGTGGTACTTGCTCTTCTATTAACCCGTTCAAAAGTAATAAATATTTTATATAAATGGTCTATCCCTCATTCCCTAGCCACTTGCCATAAGATGCATCAAACTACTTCCCCTATAGCATAAATCCACCTCATATTGCCCGTATAGAATTTTAGAAGTGGTTTCGAGACCACAATTGAATCATGATAACTTTTTTTTTCATCTTTTTTTCTTTTTCATAATGCAGCAACCATTAATGTACTGCTTTATGCATCTCTCTTTTTTCTTTCTTCGCAACTTTTTTGTTAGATGGGAAAGGCTTAACCCCTAATTAGAGTAGAGGTTCTAGAGGAATGCTATAGTGGGAACTAGGATCTCATTAGCTAAATGGTCTGGAAGTTAAGGTAGTCTACCTATAAAAAATAAACTTACTTCTACTAGGAATCGCAAGTCAAGTGTTCCCTCTCCTATCCTTATGAAAGCCATAGGGTCTCTAATTCTTATCTTCTCGTCATACACATCACTACTTCAGTTTTAAATTCATTGTTTCATAATTTTAAAAATCTTCCTTTCCTACCAGAAGGTTGTACACATCTACACATGAAATGCATCAATTAAAAAAATTATCTTAACAACTAAAAAAATAAGTAAAGTTTAGAACTCTTTCACCTGATCATTTTTATTCTTCTTCATCGTCGTCCTCCAAGAAGTCTTCGTCCAATTCAAATTTACTGCTTTCTCTTCTTCTAAACAGCTTTATTCTTTTCCCTGCAATCAAATTCTTTAGCATAGAACCATCAAATTCACGTAATTTATATGTACCTGTTTCATAAACTGAAACAACAACATAAGGTCCGAACCAATGTTTAGTTAGTTTCTGACGTTCATCGTATTGAGTATCAAATGTACTATCATATACAAGCACCCAGTCACCACTCTCTATTGGTTGCAGTCTCAGTCTATGTTTCTTATCAAAATATAATTTATTTTTCAATCTAGATGTTTTTAATTTTTTATTGCTTCTTTAAGATTTTCATTTCCTTGTTTTAATTGTTTAATTCGAAGTCCTAATAAGTCTTCTCTTGAAATATTATCTTCCCAACCTAGACTCATCCAATTAAGTACCTGAGTATGGATGGGAAATAATGGTTTCTGACAGTACATGAGTTCAGCCGGCATAAAACCAGTTGTTCTCGTGTATGTCATGCAATCAGCCCAAAGAGCAAATGGGAGATATTTTGGCCATTGACCAATATCTCCGTGGCAAGCTTTAGAAATAGCCTTTACTATGGAAGGATGTCCTCGTTCAATTTTACCATTCGCTTTTGGGTTATAGGCGGTCGTAAGAGACAATCGAATTCCATGTTGTGCAAAGAATTCTCTTGCCTCTCTAGCAGCTAACTCACCTCTATCCGCTACTAATTTTTCTATATATCCAAATCTGGATAATACTTCTTCCAAAAGGAATACGCATACATTATAAGTAGTATTGGAACGAAGCGCTCTACCTTCGACGTGGTTTGTCAAATCCTCTCATGCAAGAACAATATATCTCATGCCATTATTGCTTTTAGGCATGGTCACAAGGTCAACTACCCAGTTGTAATGGATACAAGGTGGATAGGTCAGATGAAGGGGATCTCTATGCTTGACAGAGGAATGTAACTGGCACGTACTACAAGTGCTCACAAATTCTTTAACAGTTACATACATCCTCGGCCACCAGTAGCTTTCCCTAATCTTTTCATATGTAGCTACAAAACCTTTATGACCAGCCCAAAGGCTTTCGTGCATCTCTTGCATAACTTGAACTTGAAAAACCTTCAAACCTAGTACTCTTTCAGGGTTTCGAACCTTTCCTCTAGCATGTCTCCAAAGATATCCATCTTTCAAGAAGAAGTTGAAAGACTTCTTCCTGATGTTCCGGAATTGATATGAAGACCAGCTTGGGGAAGGTTGAAGCAAACTCACATAATTTCCTATATCTCGCCATTCTCTTTCATAATCGTTTTCTCTAAATCTCTCATACGCATAGGTAGATGTTTCAAAATTTATTAAATTAATATGATTATTTAATGCTTCACTATCATTATCAAACTTTGCTCTTGAAAGCATATCAGCAACGGTGTTATGTTTTCCAGCTATATGAACAAAAGCAGGATTAATGAATTTAATATAGGCTATCCATCGTAGCATAGCTATATCCGGAGATGAGCAATTAGCTATTAAACCGATTAACGGAAGACAATCGGTCTCTACTATTACATTAGCTCCTATAAAGTATTCTTTATCTGTTTTTAAAGCTGTAACTAATCCCCACAGTTCTCTCTTAATTTGCGGGTAATTCTTTTGAGTATCATGAAGAATCTTTGCTCCAAAGCGAACTGCGTACCTTTGTTCCTTCTCATCATCCTGCCCAATGACCCAGCCTATACCAATAGGACTAGTGTCAACGGTTAGGATTACAGGCTTATTTCCTGTATAAACAATACATTTCAAAACAAGAGCATTGATAGGCAATTGCTTTAGATGCCCCATAGTTCTGGAATGCTCATCAGTCCAAAAGAATTTCTTTCTTTTTCTCAATAAATCATAAAGCGGATTCGCTACATGAGCAAAGTGAGGAATCCAGATGACATAAAAGACACATGCACCTAGGAATCTCCTTACTTCACTTACACTGCGACATCTCTCAGAAATCCTACTAATGGCATCAACTTTTGCTGGATAGGGTCTACGACCATAATGGCCACATAAATGCCCAACTATTAGCACTTCATTAATACCAAAAGTTGATTTCTCTAGGGAGAAATTTATTCCAATCTCTTCAAATCTTTCAAATATCTTTTCAAAATCTGAAATATGGCTGGAAACAAATTTTCTGCAACCTGAAGAATCTAAGCTTTCATCCTTTTCTTTTTCCACACATCCTTTTATTGGAATGTCATCAATAAAAGGCATCGTCACTTTTGGGATAAAGTCATGTAGGACCAGATTCATAGCATTCATCACGTGTGCCACAGAATTCGTCGCTCCTTGTGGTAAAGTACACATACGTACTAAACCCAAAGGAGTCTTCATCGTGGTCACATCTTGACTTTCAATTGCTAATTGAAACTGATCGTACCCTGAATACAGGTCTCCCATTGAATAGATAGAGTGACCGGCAAATGCCTCGACAAACTCATCTACAGTGGGACTCGTTCCTACATTCCTAATAGTGACTTTATTCACAGGCTGTAGGTCTTGAATAAAGCATAGCTTCCCACTCTTTTTCGGTACCGTGAACCACCTATTAGAGTATGGTGCTGAGGATTGTTCCAAAATTCTCATGGAAATCTTCTCCTTTAACAGTGTCATTAGCTGAGGTAAATGAGCGTTTGGGACTGGAATCGGACAAAGATTCCAAGGAATATGTGGTACTGTGAAAATAATCATTGGAGCTACTAACTTTGGGTCTGCACATCCTATCTCATGTGGGAACAAAGAAAATTCTTTACCATGACGAACAATCATCTTGGTAAACTGCTCTTTTTCAATTTGAGAAAGAAATTCATCACCGAATTTAATAAACTTTTTACTCTCATCAGTAAATATGTGACCTATCTTAGATCAATCTCTAAGAATAGGATCATTTGATACTCGACGAAGTATGTCATGACTATCTTTGGGTAAGGGTTGAGCTACAGGCTTTATTTTCTTTTCTACAGTTTTGTATTTGGTTTCTATGCTAACTTCATGTTCTAGGATGAACTCACTAATAATCTCATACTCTTGAATAGAGTTAAGAATTATCAGATCTGATTCTAAATTCTCATGAGAAACACTTTCTAGCTCTTCTAATAAAGTAGAACTTTTTGATAATTCAATTATACACTCCATTTTCACGTCACTTGAAATTAATCCGGTTTCTCTCAAATATTTTTTAGTTTGTTTTATAAATATTTTTGTAAGGTACTCTTTAGTAATATAGTCTAAGCTAGTTGTAGGACTACAAATTAAGTAATTCCCAAATTTATGTTCATTGATAGGCGAGACATCAAAACAACGTCCACTATTGTCTCCCTCAATAGTGGAGTCTAGCAGAAATTTTGATCATAGTACGCTCCATATTCTCTTACAGCTAGTGGATCATCACAAACATGACTGATTGAGTCAATGGGATTTCTTCTCAAGCTCTTTCTATTTCTAGTATGGTTTGGGCAAACCGTCATAACTTGCAAAGAATCCATCCCTGATTTGGATCGAATTCTTGCATACACTGATCCGTCGTTCATTGCTTTTGTTTCCATCCTCATTTTAGCTATAAATGGTTGTCTGAGAATCACTTCATATGAACAATTATCTTGAACGAAGAAGTGAAACTCTTCTCGAACACCACCTATCATTATAGGCACATTCGCACATGCACCTAATAATATACCAGAGCCATTGTCAGCTCTTCTCATCCGCCAGCTGTGCTCTTTGTCGATTGGCCATTTAAATTTGTCAAAGAACTTCTTTGAAATAATGTTTATCTCTGACCCTGAGTCAATGAAAGCCAAAGCTAAACAAGAATCCTTCTCATCACCGATTCTAATCTTTACTTCTCGTGTGCCTCATGCCCAGAAGGTAGAATTAAATTTACTCTCACTCTTTAGCATTTCATCATCAGGTTGTATGGGTCCTAGAAAATTTCTATTTACACTACCCGTTGTAAATTCTTCATCATCCTCATAGTCACTTTCACTCAATGTAACTGCATCATTCATAGCTAGGGTTTCCTCTACCATGTCTTGCATGTCTTCATCTTGTGGCAAAGGAAAGTGTCTTCTTCTAATAAGTCGAATAAAATTATCCTTGAACTCCGGTTTCGCAATGGAAAACATTTGCTCAAGTGACATCGTTAATTGACTTTTTAGAAGAATGTCATTTAAAATCTCCCTAGCATCATTTTTCTTTTCGAGCTCAAAAATCATAATAGCACGTGGAGCTCTTCTACCCTTCTTCTTCCCTTTCTCTTCATTTTGCTTTTCATCCTCTTTATTTTCAGGTTTAGAGGTTTTCAATTTCTTCTGTTCTTCTTGCACTTGAACATTTTCATCGGTCGGCTTTTTGCCTTCCTTTATCATTTTTCTCTTCTCTTCTTGAGATAAATTTGATTCATCAAACTGAAGTTTTTTATCAGTTTTCTTTTCATCTTCCCTTGTTTGCCTCCTAGTTACCCTCCTATCACCTTCTTCGTCCTGTTGATCTTCTCGTCTCCGTTTTTCCTCAACATTAGCAATGTGAGAAAAAATAGAGGATTGATCAATAGGAGATTTCCATGCAGTCTTGTACATTATTTCGTCTCTAGCTCGTACCAGTGCCTTTATCGAATATGGATTTTGGCTAGGCGTTGAAGAAGGCCTATCCTCAACCGACTCGTCTTGTAGCCGAAGTACTGGCAGTTGCATCTGAGACTCTTAAATTTTCATAAAGCTTTTTCATTCCTCCTTTGCTCCAATTGACGGACAAAGGAAGACGTGACCTAAAGTCAAATAATCTTCTATCTATTTCTATGACTAATTGATTTTCCTTAGCACTTTTTAATTCTTCACAAGCAAATGCTGCGTGCTCCTGACTATCGCACCAAACACAACGCTTCCCGCTAGTCCATCTTTTCTCATTATTTCTTTGAAAGGGTGGCTGTACAGCAAACTGAGGAGCTTGCTGAGAAGCAAACTGAGGAGCTTGCAGAGGTGTTGGCTGAAAGACTGGTTGAGGTGGAACATACAGAGGTATAACTGGTTGAATAGGTGGTGCTTGTCCTCCACCACTACTACTAGCCCCTGAAAGAGATGCTTGCATATTCATGACATTCTCCATCTGTTTACATAGAATATCCAGTTGAAATTCTATGGGAGCTTTAGTGGCAGCTGAATTATTAGCCGTAGCCATAGCAGCAGGCATTGGCATGTCAACTTGCCTTATAGCAGGAGTCTCTCTAGGCTGAGAAGCATTAGGTCTAGAATATAAAATCGTTTACCTTTGCTTCATTTGAGCAACAGCCTCTATCTCTTTTTTGACCTTCTCCCAGTCATCAGTTAGCCCATACCTTTTTCCTGGCTCTTCTATTCCCCTTTCAATTTCAGCCCTATCTTCAGGATTAAGTATCTTAAGAAAATATATAATTACATCTGGATTAATAGCATTTTTATCATCTTCGGGAAGTTGAGCCAGACGTCTCATAAACTCACCGTGAAGATGAGTTAAAGACTCATTGCTCTTAACAGTGTTTAACCAACGCAAAAAACCTTCTTGACTGTGCTGGCTAAAATCCTCAAGGTAGAACATTTTATGAAGTTCCTTTCTAAATTCCTCCCAAGGTTTGTTGGCATGTTCTTGTATAGTTTCTAGAATTGAACTAGAAATAACACGCCCAAAGTATTTAACTAGCACGTCATCAGGTAATCCCTGGATTTGCACTTGCTCCTCAAATGCATCCAGGTATTCCGTAATGTTCAATCTAGTAAATTTTCCTTTTTCTTTTAGAATAGCTTGGACTGTACGTGTCCCTTGCTTTTATATCATCATGTTCTTGAACATCTCCTCCATCTTGCGTTCTTGATAATGCTTCGAATGGAGAAGAAGTTCCCTAATAGCCAGATCTAATTGCTCTCTAAATTGCCTAAATCTATCACTAGTTGATAAAGCCAAGAGATTTGGCTTTATCCTAGTCCTAGGCTTTTACTAATTCTAATCTTCTTTTCTAAAGTCTATTTGATTTCTTTATCCTAAATTTTGACTTATCTCTAATATTTACTCTTTTTGAATTTAAGTTTTTTAGAGATTTAAAATTTTTTTAAACGTTTTCAATTTTAAAGGGTTTTTCTTTATGAATAAGGTAATGTTTATAAAATAATTTTTTTTTATTTAAATCTTTTATTTTACTTTTAGTTTCTTTGAAGAAATAAAAACATTAACTATAAGTCAATAGAAACCTAAATTTAAACTATTTTTATGCTATAAGCTTTCTTTTTATGTAATGAAAATAAAGCAAACAATCTTTCTAAAAAAAATTAAATCTTTTCTTTTTGATGATGCAAAAAATAATAGTTTTTCCTAACATCTAAAATGCAGATATTTAAATACTTTAAGTAAAAATTATATTTCCTAGATACAAAAGAAAGATTTAAATACTCTTTTAATGCAAATATGAAAGTGCTTAAATCCTAAAGCTAATGAAAACAACTTTCTTTTTAAGTGATATGTGTAAACTAAAAATAAAGAACTTAAAATAAACACCTTACTTGATAATTGCTTTGCTGAAGAGGTATAAAATGAACATTAAACAATCTTAAACACAAAGTGACTGTGAATATGTCTTGTTCCTCTTGAATGTTGAAGCGGGGGTTTGAAGCGAGGAAGCTCCACCGGTTGGAAATCCTTCTTCCCGTGGAGGTGCTCAGGTCTTATGACCAGCCCTTAACACCAAGGGCAAAAAGAAATAGCAAACTTCTTCATGTTTTGTCTCAGCTTCAATCTTCAATATCCTGCATACAAGAAGAAGATGAAATTAGGTTTTTAAATTAAAACTGAAAATACAACATAAGCCCTAGGCACACTATCATCACACTTCACGTCGGGTTCACCAAGGTTGTCGCAGAGGGGTGTGAAGGGAGGTTGACGTTCATCTAAAAGAATCACGCTAACCTAACCGTGTGACTGCACGCAGGGTGCTTCTAAGTATGCTTAGGGTCGTAGGTTGATTTTTCAGTTTAGGAGTGATAAAAGCTATAGGTTTCTAATCTATTTGAGTGCAAATTAAGAACTAAAATTTTCGGACTACGAGCCGTAAGGACGTGCGTTTCTATATCTAGTTATGGCTTCTAATTGAGAAGAAAAAACTAATTTCTCACTAATTATTTTTTCTCTACCAATGTCAAATTCTTGGTTTTCAATTTGATTTAAATTAGGTTTTCTTATTAAATTTGGTGGGAAGAAGTCTTCTTTGTCCTCCGATTCTGGTAAAACTATAGAAATTAAAGGTAAAATCCTAGAAAGATTACGATCGTACTCTAACGTATGTAAAGTTTCCTCAACTATTTTATCTTTAATAATTTCATTTTCTATATTTTCGTTATTATTCGTACTATCAATTGAAGACGGAAGCAATGTTCCTATAATAAGTTTTCTAATTCTTGACTGTTAATATCAGAATTGCTTGTAGATATTAGTTCAGAACTACTTGTAGATCCTAATTCTTTAGACATACGAAATAAAAATGTAAAGAATTAAATTGATTTTCATAGTAAAGGTATGAAGAATTTCAAAATCAATCTATTTAAGCCTATACAAATCTTATGTGGAGTGCAAATACAATCTCTTTATTAATAATCCTATAGAACTTAATAGTTCTAAATGAACAATCTTCAAAATGTCGCAATTTTGTAAACTTGAAATCTCGTAAGCTTGTATTCTCATATTCTCCTTTGCAATCTCTTCAATGATCTGCAGAATCAATCATTAGGAAAAGAAACATAACTATGCTTTTAGTAAAAATAAAACACTCATTTGCTATTTTAATATTTAAATCTTAACATAACTTAATTCTATGCTAATACATGTATATAGACTTCTAACTTTCTAACTTTCATGCTTATGTAAATATTTATTTAAATGAAAGTAAACTTATATTTGTTTCCATACGAATATGCATCATACAATACTTCAACATTTTTCATATATACATGCATATCATTATATATTTATGCATATATATTCAACTAACTTATGCACACATGCATTTTTCATATGCACATGCACTAATTTATACTACTCATGTACATGTATATTCATAACACATGCATAATTCAGGCATTTATGTATATTCACTTTTATTATTTATATGCACATCTTATATCACTCTAATTCACATGCATATGCATCTTAATTTATATGTATTCAATGTAAACATATATGTTTATACTAATTTCTTTCACTCATGTACAAGCATTATTGATCTTTGATGCATACATTTATGCTAATCATGCTCATTCATATACATATGCAAAAGACACATATATATGCATGTAAACTAACATGCATGTTTATCCTCACATTCACTTATGCATCATTACTCATGCATACATGCACTAAATATGCATATATACCATGATAACATACATATCTATTTATAATAGCATGCACACACTTTCCATTTACATATATGCACTTTTTATATCTCCCTAATTTACATGCATATATGAGCATTAATCACTCATGTATATAGACATACTAACATTTACTCAAAAACATGCACTTACTAGTATACATAAACACACTAACATATATTCATGCACTAATTATCATACAAATTCTACTCTCATTTATGCATATGTTACTCATATACTTATGCATGTATATGCTCTCATGCACACAGATGCATACATACACTTATACTAACATGAATATACTCATACTATATGCATACATGCATCACATCATATGCATACATGCATACCTACACACGCACATATGCTTACTTACATGCATATGCATACTCATACTTCCTTCACATCATGCAAAGTTCATACCTATCATTAGTATGTATATTAATTTCTCTTTCTTTGCATCAAAGCAATCAGAAATTGGGATTTGTATGTGCATCACATGTAGCAACAAAAAGTGAAGGAGGGGAATAAGATGATGCTCTCTCCCTTATTCTTTCTCAACTAATCCGTGCTAACTATTATCGCAATTGATGATGATTACTTACATGGACATATACATTCACATTAATAGATGTGTAAAAACGTGAGTTATCGAGCATAAACGATGAATAGTCGTTCTAATATGCACTTAAATTCACATGCTCTATAGCTTCTTGCATGAAATCATTTAATATTCATATACGTATGTGCACAAATACGCCGTTTTTATAGGTATTAACATATTAAACCTGTAGATTCTGATTTTGAAATACATACATAGATCACAAACGTGGAAGTCACACATGTATGGACACACATGGAATCAGGGATTTGTTTATGCCAAGACTTGACAATTCTCAGTGATTAGAACCAATTTGGTTAAAAAAAAATAGAAGAAAATCTAAGAATGAAAACAGAGAATGGTCTTGGGAAGCTCAAATGCATGAAAAATTTATGTTCATGAAACACTAAAATCTTAACACAATTGAAGAGTATTAATCTCTGAAGTGCAGGGCATGCCACCACGTTCTGGAGTCATAGCCAAATATAATTTCACTCCTTTAAGTTATGTCATGGAAAATAATGAGTGTAACATGAATACCTCATCATAATTAGAGATTGCGCCCATAAAACCCTTAGTGCCATAAGATATAATATCCTTAACTCTTTGAAAATAAACTAAACTCTCTCTCTCTCTCATGTGAGTGACACACAGAAGGCTCGTATGAAGGACACACAATAATCAATCCAATTTGCGAGCAAACTTATCCTAAAGGCTCTGCTAACAATCTGTTGAAGATAAAAAGTTGGTATCGGCTATGGTACTATACCACTCCTTGCAGGTGACCCCTCAAGAAGCATTCAACTCACACATATATTTTTCTATTTATTATCTTTCCCAACAACAAGAAATCGCTCTAGTTTTCTGCAGAAAATCTGCAAGAAGTATCAAAGCTTCAGGTTTCTGATTGAATATACAGACTCAACGTCTGAATAGGGGATGATCATACCAAACAGAACAGATATAGATAGAGTCTTACGCTGCTTTAGTGAAGTGTGTATTAAACATTCATTAGAGCAGCTTGATTTTTCCACAGGGGATTCAAACGATGACAAAAACATCATGACAATGAACCAATTTTCAGTCACACTATCAGCTGCATGTGAAAGCATCATTGAATCAGATGTGGATGAGAAGCAGTCAGCTTTGGCCACTACGTGCATCAATAATACAATAAGTAGTGCACTTTTCCAAGTATTCAGAGATCTTTCCAAGTCTCCAGCAGAACCCCATGGAGAAAAAGCTTTAACCACCATGGCATCCTCACTCGCTGACAAAACATCTCCGAATCTACACATTCAAAACATTTCTGATGTACAAATAGTACCATCCATATCCAAATCAGATCGAGTGAAGGAGACAAAGTCATCATTCAATAGCCCAAGCATGCCAACTTATGCTCCTCTATTGCGAATCAAGCAGATGAAAAAAATCAGTAAGCGTTCCCATGGTTAAAAAATAGCAATCCTAACAATGATATTGACGCAGAGGCCCCGAAGAATTTGCTCATGCAGGAAGACAAAGTAAGGCAATCATTAAAACCCAGGAGTCTAATATTCAAAGATTTCTTCCGATAGAGTTTTCCTGAGCCTTGTGGTCATTCTGTAAAAATGGAAAAAAATTGATCATCACATCTACAGCAACCGGGGAGATGGGAAAATAGTAGAATGCAGCTCTTTCACTCTGTCAGCACATCTATCTATCCCTCATTCTCTCTCTATCTTTGCTCCTATGTGCGCACACATATGGACAGATAAATCGACATCGCATCACAGATCAATAGTGAATCAAAATTGACTTGCATCTTCCACAGTTATGCTTCAAATCAAGGATGATGAAAAGCACAAACTGAACTCAACGGCTCAAAGCCCGCAAATGCAAATCGAAATGTGCAGTCTATCCATGCTGTCAGACGAATGCGGATAGACAAAAAGATGCGCACTCAAAGCCATCGCAAGAAATGAATCTCTCTCTCTCACTCTCGGAACGTACCTGCAGAATCAATCATTAGGAAATTCTTCTCATTATCTTACAATATTTATAGATAAACATTCTTTCTTTCGTACGCTCCATCTTAGTTCATCTTAACTCTCACATAGTCTTGCAAATATTCATGCGCTCCTAACACTTGGCCACTTTCCAATCTAATTTAATGCATACTATTAGTCAAATGTTACATATATAATTTTGGCGGACAACTTAGGTGTATGTAAATATATATATATATATATATATATATATATATATATATATATATATATATATATATATATATATATATATATATATATATATATATATATATATATATATTATATATAATATTTATTAGCTAAATCATTTATGATCTAATAGTTAAATGATTTATGATATTATTCATTAGTTACCTTTTTATGATCTAATAAATATTGAAAGTAATAAACAACAATGTACATATGATAACTTCAATATATATTAAATAAATCCATTTATTAGTAAATATTTATTAATACCTTTTTTTTTATGGTTAAAAGGAACAAAAGAATCTATTCATAAGGTTTTTGGTCATCTTAAAACATTATGGTTTTAAATATATTAATTTCTATTTATTGTTTCTAAAAAATTAACATATCCTAAACCTAGTCACATGCTTACATAGATACAACGAACCACTTTCACATGCCTTAACACTTAAACTTACATGGGTATATACTTAGGTTAAATACACATACACATATAATGAAAATGCATTGGAACTCCACATTCATACCCATGCGTAGGTAGGAAATAATTCATAAATGCTTAAACATAGGTGTACACATATTAATATAATAAGTATGCATATGCAAACACATACTTAAAACATAAACCCTACATTCATATACATATTCATAGGTACATGAACACATACAGAAATTAGTATATTCACATAAACATAGATACACAACCTTATAAACATAAGTTCGTACAAATGAACATTTATAAATGCACATATGCATAATTTGAAAAACATATTATAAAATATAAAATAAAGAGTAAGAGTAAGAATCATTTATCCTTTCATTATGCATATAATTTCTTCTTTTTCTTGCAGGTACCCAAGAGATAACATTCGTCATTTTAAATCAGTACATTAAAAATTCTGTGAGGGAGATATCATTTAACCGATTCTAAAGCAAAATATTTTTATTTTTCTATATGACAATTTGAGTGAGGAAAACCTTCCGACAACGTGTGGATCTGGAAGCATCTATATCTGTATGTGTATGTGTATCTATATGTGTATGTGTATGTGCGTGTGTGTATGTGTGTGTATGCATATGTATGTATAGTGTGTATGTATATGTGTGTATACATATGTATGTGTATGTATACATATATGTATACATGTGTATGTGTGTGTAGTGAGTGTATGTGTGTTTTTATATATGTACATGTGTGTATGTATATGTGTATGCATGTGTATGCATGTGTCTCCATGTGCATGTATGTGTATGTGTGTATCTCTATATGTGTAATGTGGGTTTATCTATATGTGTATGTATGTATACTTGTGTATGTGCATTTATCTATATGTGCATGTGTATATGTATGTGTATGTGTAGGTGTATGTGTGTGTATGCATATGTATGTATAGTGTGTCTGCATATGTATACATGTGTATACATATGTATGTGTGTGTATAAGTGTACATATACATGTGTATGTGTGTGTATGCATATGTATATGTAGTGATTGTATGTGTGTTTGAGTATATATATGTGTGTATGTGTTTGTCTCTATGTGTGTATATGTGTATGTGTGTATCTCTTTGTGTAATGTGGGTGTATCTATATGTGTATGTATGTATATGTGTATATGTGTATATGTGCAAGTATGTATATGTGTATGTATGTATATGTCTATATGTGTATATGTGCAAGTATCTATATGTGTTTGTGTGTGTATGCATATATGTGTGTATATGTATGTGTATGTGTGTGCATATGTGTGTATGTATATGTATGTGTATTTATACGTATGTATGTATATGTGTGTGTATGTGTATGTGTATGTAGGTGTGTATGTATGTGTATATATGTGCCTGTGGGTGTGTATATGTGTATTTATGTATGTATGTATGTATTCATATGCATGTGCATTATTTACCCATATGTATGTATGTGTGTATATGTGTGTCTATATGTGTGTGTGTGTCTGTGTATATGTGTGTCTCTATGTGTGTGTATGTATATGTGGTCATATGTATCTGTGTGTGTGTATGTATACATCTGTGTATGTGTGTATGTACATGTATGTATAGCATGTGTATGTGTGTATATGTATACGTGTGGATACATGTGTATGTCTATGTATATGTGTATGTATGTTTGTGCATGCATACATGTGTATGTGTGTTTATGTGTATGTATGCATATGTATGCATAGTGTGTGTGTGTGTATGTGTGTTTTTATATATGTATATGTGTGTGCATTTGTCTTTATGCATGTGTAAATGTGTGTATGTGTGTCCCTCTATTTGTGTGTATGTGTATGTGTGTGTCTCAATGTGTCTATATGTATATGTGTATAAATGTGTGTGTATGTATATGTATATTTGTGTGTGCATATGTGCATATGTGTGTATGTATGTTTGTGTATGCATGTGTGTCTATTTAAATGCGTGTGTGTAAGCATATGTGTGTATGCATGTGTATGTATGCATGTCAGTACATATGTGTGTGTCTATTATCAGAGGAGATGGTGGATAGATTCCAGAGACGAAGTGGTGCTGCAAAATCCTGCTTCACACCAACCAAGAACACGTTATGGAGTGTATAGTAGACCCCTTGAACTGCCAAAAATTGTAAATAATCACCTATGTGCTTTGGAACATGATCCTCTAATCAATGGATCAAAACAAATGACTAGAAACTTCAACCAGTGTCAATAAATGCTATTTTGGTCTCTACACATGTTCAATAAAATGCACAGTGCTCTTACCCTGCTAGCAATTGACTAAAATACTTTTGGGAGTATCTAATTAACTTAGATATCTAACAATCATGACTTGTTTTAATAAAAATAATCAAGTGTACATTGACAATGATGCTTAGCAAGTTGAAAGATTAACTCGAAATTTTCAGGGTCCTAGAGTATGCAGACTAGGGAGCACTAATGTGAAGATATCTCCTGATTCAGAAAAGCAATGATAGTGAAACTTTTTTACTATGAAATAGAAAGTGTGCTGAATCTATAGCACCCTAAATTGCGTGAAATAATCAACTATGCATTGAGAACCAGCTCTACAAAGTTCTGCATTTTGAGATGATCATAGCAAACAAGAGAAGTAGAGGTATGCTCAATGTGTATGTATTAAATTACATAGAAATGAAATGACATTGGCAATGTATTATTGCAGAATATGAGGGTAGTGATGGAGCTATGGAATGTTCTCACTAATCACAAGAAAACCCTCTCAATTGATCCTCAAGTCAGGCTCATATCCATGCAAGCTTTTGATCCATTTTTATAGTTAGAGTCGGACGCAAGTTTTGAATTCAAATTCAAGCTCTCACCATAAAGTGAGTCCTAAAATTTAGGCTTTACTTTCTCATCTATCAACCACAAAAAATTCGAGATTTGATTCCTCCTAACTCCACGTGGGATTGGTGCAATTATCATATGCACTTTAACAAGGGACTTTTACAAGGGAATAGTCATATGTGACTATATGAGAGACATGTTGATTGTCCAAGTATGTAGGCTTGGTCTCATTTGCATCAACAACTTCCCCTCAAGCTTAACATGCTTGATCTTAATTTCTCTTTGATTTCATGCAATCCAATCATCATCTTGAAGCTGTTCATCTTAGTTCCATCCAAAGACTTTGTGAGCATATCTGCACATTACAAACTATTTGATACATAGGACAATTTGTGTCCCTGTTGAGTAGCTTCTCTCTTTCATAATGATAGTGCACTTCAATGTGCTTAGTCCTTGCATGATATACAAGATTAGTAGCCATATGAAGTGAGTTAGTGGTATCTCCAAAAAATCATTGGAGTATAAGAATGCAATCCCAAATCTGTGTAAAGTATCTTGAGCCACATAGCCTCTTGTGTTGCATTTGCTAAGCCTCTATATTTCAATTTTGTTGATGACAATGTGACAATTGGTTGTTTCTTTGATGATCATGTTATTAACTTTGAACCTGCAAAAGATAAGTAGCTATCATCCTTAGAGGCAGCCCAATCTGCATTAGAATACATCTTGATATCCAAATCAGAAGTGAATGGATAAACCAACCCTTCATTTATGGTAATCTTTAGATATTTTAAGATTCTCTTGGCAGCTTCCAAGTGAGGTTTTCTTGGTGTATGCATAGATTTTCTTAATGTACTTACTCCATAATATATGTCTACTCTTGTTATGGTTGCATAACTGAGACTCCCCACAAGCTTTTCATAACTTATATTATCTTCAAGGAGTTCTCCCTCATCAGAACTAATTTTGTGGTTGAGTTCCATGGATGTACCTAAAATTTTGGTGTTCTCCATCTTGCATTTAATCAACATATCATGAATGTATTTCCTTTGTGTAATCAAGATTCCAAAATCTGAATATACAAGTTCTGATCCAAGAAAGTATGTTAACAAACCAAGTTCACTCATTTTAGACTCTTGCATCATCTAAGATTTGATTTGCTTGATGCCATTAGCATCATTCCCTATAATAATAATTTCATCCACATAAACACATAAGTAAATAACTTCTAAGTTAGTCTTCTTTATGAAGAAAGAAGAATCTGCTTTGCTAGCAACAAATCCTTGACCCTGCAAACATGCAACAAGTCTATGGTTCCAAGCTCTAGGAGCTTGCTTTAAACCATATAATGCCTTTGTTAGCTTGCACACATGGTCTGGTTTGTCCTTGTCTTCATACCCTAGTGGTTGAGTCATGTAGACTTCTTCTCAGATCCATCCATTTGGAAATGAATTTTTAACATCTAACTAATACAACTTCCACTTTTTTGAAGCAGGAATACTTACTAAAACTATGATTGTTGGCATCTTAGCCACACATGAGAAACCCCTTTGCTAATAGCCTAGCTTTATACTTGTTGGTTGAACTATCTGAGTTTCTCTTGACATTGTAGATCCACTTGGATCCTATTATCTTCATGCTGGGTTTTTTGGAAACCAAATCCCAAGTGTTGTTTATATGAAGTGCTTCAATTTCTTCTTGCATAGCTTCTCTCCATTGTTTCTTCTTATTGGATTCTTCAAATGAAGAAGGCTCTTCTGACTTTGAATCTCTAGTCATGTATATAGAATGCCTGGTGACTAGTGATGTGTCATAGCCATACCTTATGGGTTTTTTACTCTCCCTTTGAGATCTTTTGAGTGGTTGATAGGATGGCTCTAGAATGTCTTCCAGTTGTTGAACTTTGTCTTGCCCTTGGACTTCCAAGCTTTAAAGTGCATCTGCTCTTCGTCTTCTAAGTTGATATCTTCTGATATTTGTGGTTCATCTTGAGTCAAAGTTGGAAAATCACTTTCCAAGTCATAGGGTAGATTAATTTTCATGCAATCATCTTCAAACCATGAATTATTTTCATCAAACACCACATCCCTATGAACTATAAATCAAACACCTACCCTATGTGCTTGCTTCTTGCATCAAACATAGGGTTGCTTTCTAGATGAATGCTTGACATGTTATCTCCAAATACAGTGAACTCTTTGACCTCGACATCCAAATCTTTGAAGAGCTTCTTGGGCCACATGATCTCACATATATCAAGTGCTAAAGCTCTCTACGTAGCATCAGTAGATGATAATGCAACTATACATTGCTTCTTGGACATCCATGAAATGACTCTTTAACCTAGCATGAAGACATAGGCAGATGTGCTCCTTCTATCCTCCTTTGAGCCAGGCCAATCAACATCACTAAATCCTTGAGGTTGTAATCCATATCTACAAGGGTAGTACAACCCTTGATATATAGTGTGCTTTATGTACCAAAGCACTCTCTTGGTTGCATTCATGTGAACATCAATTGGTGAATTTAGAAATTGAGAAAGAACTTCTACAACATAAGAGAAGTGAGTTCTTGTGATGGTAGCATAATTAAGTCTTCCAATTATGCTTATGAATGCTAAAATATTTTCAAGAGGTTGTCCTTCACCTGCACATAACTTAGTGGTTGGATCCAGAGGTTGTGTGAGTGGCTTACATCCACTCATACCATAGTTCTAAAGTACATCTAGCAAGTATTTCCTTTGATCAAGGTAAATGCCACTTTCCACATAAATAAATTCAATCCCAAGAAAGTATTTAAGAACCCCAAGATCTAAAATCTTGATTTCAGCTCCAAGCATTTCCTTGATTCATGTGATACTGACATCATCACTTCATGTTATAATCAAGACATCCACATATATGCATACATAGAAAACTAGTGCTCCTTCCATCTTGAGGTATAAGGAAGTATCTCCATCACTGGGCTTGTATCCACAGCTACACAAATACTCCACAAGCCTTTGATTCCATGCCCTAGCAGCTTGTATTAAACCATACAATGCTTCTATAAGTTTACAAACAAAATATGAATATTTAGGGTTCTCAAACCCTAATGGTTGAGTCATGTAAACTTTCTCCTGCAAATCACCATTAAGAAAAGAATTTGTTACATCTAATTGATATATTGGCCACCTCCTAGATGTGGCAAATCCAATGATTTCCCTAATTGTGTTTATCTTTGCAACTGGGCAGAATGTTTCTTCATAGTCAATCCCATAGGATTGAGCAAATCCTTTTGCCACAAGCCTTGCTTTTTTACCTAGCAACTCAGCCATCAAAATTTCTCTTCACTTTATAGAACCATTTGTTGACAATTACCTTCAATCCTTCTTTTCTTGTAACTAGGCTCCACGTATTGTTTTCCTCAAGGGATCTGTACTCTTCTTCCATAGCTTCTTGCCACTCCTTTGTGTCTTTGGCCTCTTCATAGGTAGAAGGTTCATGATCTTCGATAACCTTAGTCATGAAAGCATAATGCCTAGCAATATAACTATCATAAAAAAGCCTTGAGATTGGATGTTTTACCCTTGTTGACCTCCTTTCTTCTCCTTTTGGTGGAATGAACTTTCCTTGCCTTGGTGCCGTGATCTCTACTTTTGGTGTAGCTCTCCCTTCTAACATATGTTCTTCAAAGTCTTCAACTTCATGGCCATCTTCAACAAGCTCTAAAAATCTTGCCTTTCTTTTATTTACTAATTGATAGGTTGAATCCATGCTTCAAATCCTTTGTATGCTTGGACCACTTGTTTCTAAGCTAACTTGGAACCTAGTTTCATATCTCCTCTCTACCTCTTCAATATCTTCATCTTGCAATGGAACTTTGGAAGCATACCATGGTTTGCATTCATCACACACTACATCTCTAGATACCTTTCACTCCCTTGTATTACGATTGTAGCACCTATGCCCTTTTTGCTCCATAGCATCACCAATAAACATACATCATTTAGCCCTTGCATCCATCTTACCTCTGAACTCTTGTGGCACATGTGTGTAGCACACAGAATCAAAGATTCTAATGTGTGAAAGGTGTGTTTTCCTTCCACTCCATGCCTCCTTAGGTTTCATGTCATGTACCACTCATGTGGGACACCTATTTATCAAGTACACAAAATAAGATACAACATCTTCCCAATATGTTAAAGGCACATTCATTTCATTTAACATACTCCTAGCAATTTCAGTAATATACCTATTCTTTCTCTTTGCCACCCCATTTTTTGGGAAGTATACCTAAAAGTGATTTGCCTCCTTATCCCTTGATCCTGCAAGAAATCACAAAAGGCATGGGGGAAGTATTGTCCCCCTCCATCTCACCTTAGAGTTTTGATGTAGAAACTTGTCTCCTTTTCAACTTGTAAATCGAATCTTTTGAACACATGAAACACATCTGATTTTTGCTTAATAAAATACAACCATAGTTTTCTTGAATAGTTATTTATGGAGGTTACAAAGTACCTATTACCCATAAGAGAGGGCTCTTTGATTGGCCCCCACACATCTGTATGCACAAGGTCTAACACACCATGTGCTACATATCCACTCTTCTTGAAGGGCTACCTAGTAGAATTTCCTAGTCGACAAGCTTCACACATCTCATGCAACATTTGTAATGAACAATGTGGTAAAACTTTTACCAATTTCCTATTTTCCATGTCTTTCAACCTTTGAATGTTGATGTGACCACACCTTTTGTGCCACAAATCCAAATCTCCAATCTTCTTATCTCCATAGGTAATAAACATTGCCTTGTTGGTTTATCCTTTGCCAATGTCAAGAGTGAACATCCTTCCTTCCTTCTTTCCTCAGGCTATTAGCTCATAGCAATTCCTTGGGTCTTTAATAAACCATCCTTTGTGATAGATTTGACTTGGTATCCCTTTTCAACCATTTTTCCAACAAAGGTTAAGTTCTTTGTAATAGTAGGAGCATGCAATACCTCATATAGTCCTTTTGCTTTGAGATTACCTTCAAGCTTCACATTTTGCATTTGTGGTATCTCATGCTCTGTGTTGTCTCCTATCTCCACAAAGCCTCCTTGCTTATGTGCTTGAACATTGTTGAAGTACTCCTCTTTACCTGGCATGTGGTTACTACAACTCCTATCTATATATGACACCTCATCATGTGGTTGACCTTCACTACTATGCTTCATAGCTAAAAAATGCTCATTTTCTAAATTGTTTGAGGAGTTAGCATAATTACCTTTTCCTTTGTAATTGTTCTCACCTTGATTTTGCCAACAATATTTGGCATAGTGGTCCTTGCTTCCCACAATTGAAGCATCCATTTGAGTTGGAGTAGCCTCAACCTCCATATCTTCCTCCTCTACCTCTTCCTCTTGAGGATTGACCTTCATCTTGGCTTAATTCAATCCCTTTGTAGCTTTGGTTGCCTTGTTCATAGTTGCTTCTACCTCATCCTCTTGAAGCACCTTTGTTGCCTTTGCCTCTTCCTCCTTTGCTTGCATAGAACAGTTGGTCTTGGCTGCTCTTTGACTTGTTGCCTCCATGGTTGAGCTTCTCATTCACCATAAGAGAAGTAAGTTGCTCAAACTTCGGTAATGAATCTTTTACATATAAAGAGGTTGTGAATGACTTCCATTTATCACCTTCTATAAGCCCATTAAGTGTGTGGGCAACTACCTCATCATCATCTACAACACATCCTATTGAACCAAGTGCATTAGAGGTCTCTTTTACTTTGAGTATGAAGTCATTCATGCTTTGATTTGATGACTTCCTAAGGCTGCTGAGGTCATTCTTGAGTTAAATTTTTATAGCCTCTGTAGAGGTAGAGTACACCTTTTCTAAATACTCATGAACCTTCTTACATGTATCTAGGTCTTCGATATGACCTTATATCATGGAGTTTCTTATGTTTTGAGAAATAATGAAGATCACTCTTCTATGTCTTTATTCCCATTCTCTGATGGATCTCCTTTGATTCTCAGTAGGTGTATCTGGATCTATGTATGGCTTCACCTTAGTACCACTAACCAATCCCCAAAGACCCTTTCCCATGAGGAAGTTAGAAATTCTAACCTTCCAAGATTGGTAATTGCTCTCTTCAAGCTTCTCAATCTAAGTATTATAGTCTCCAATTATGTACGAGACTAAAAATTGCCTCCTAATCCCTCATTTGATTGTGATAGATGTGTGAAAGAATGATATGTTACCTTCCCAAAAGATTCTCAACTTGTCATGAACTTTTGAGGATGATAGAAGCTCCCCCTTGCTTCAAATAATTCTTCAAATCTTGTTGGTTATTTCTTCAATCCTTGGCTCTAAAGCAACTTCAAGGCCTCCTCTTGATGTCCTCAATGTTGAAGAATCACTCACAAATTTGACATACAGACAAAGAAAGACAAAGAGAAGCAGAAACAAAGTCATTCAGAAAATAAAGCCTTAGTGAAGGGACAAATTCACGCCTATAATATAAGGTGTAGAAACTTCCAGAATTACGAGTTTGAATCTTGGATCAAAACTTATATAAGAGAGAGCATAGAACCGGAATATAGAGGTGAGAGGAGAGAATAGAAGAGCGCATATAGAATAGCGCATATAGAAACCGAGGATAGTGATATAGAAGACGCCAGAGATTGCGTATGTAGAGATGAATAATAGAACCTGAATTGTCGGGTATTCATCTGGGAGAGATGGTAAGGAATAACTACTCAGAGTAGGAGAGTTTTCCAAAGCTATGAGCAAAGTGAGGCCAAGCTATTTTGTACACATCTTCTCTAATAGAAAACACATGTTCATGTGGAAGATTGAGCGCATTCTTCGTATGTGAAGACATCTGAATAATTTCATGTTACTGTGAAAGTTAGTTAACAGTTATAGTTTTTCTCAGTAAACATTTTCTGGTACTTCTGAGAGTTAGATCTCATAATGCAGTGTCAAGATTTTCATGAGTGTTAGCTCATCTTGAAGCTAGGAGTCTCAACTATAAGTTGATCAAAATAGTTTTGTGAAACGGGACAAGTACATAGTACAAAGTCTAACGGTAAAAAGGCATCTAGAACTGGTGAAGATTTTTTTCTTAAACTTCAGAAACAGTTCATTTACTGAAGGAAGGTCACGTATTACTTCCTTACTGCATCAACAATCATTTGAAGTAATTACAAACAGAATTGCAGTTGATTCCGGTAAGATTCCGATAAGATTACGGTGACATTTCGGTGACCGTTTGATGAAGTTCTGGTGAAATTTTGGGGAGTTCAAAACACAGTTTTGGCACAGTTAAGTAACAGAAAGATTATCTATCTGTAAGAAAATGTAGGAGTGTAAAGTCTGAAGTAAATAAGTTCAAAATTGAAGCTTGAAGGAAACGCGAAGCTTTCTGTAAAGTGAATTTTCAGTTTTCACTAAATACAGTTATAAAGTTTTCAGTTTCAGAAGATTACTAAGCTAGTGATGATTATAGAGGTGTTCTAATATCACTCTAGCTTAGTTCTAGTTATCTCGTGGCAATTTTTTGCAGTCTTATTAGTAAACAAGCTTTTGTCACGAAATCAATAAGTGGTATCAGAGCAGAAAGGTGAACGCTAAGATGATCAACAACAAACGGCGTCAAGAAATGTTCCGAAGTAATTCTCAAGGGTAAAGGTTTGTAAAAGATAAAACCTTTTAACATTACACTCACCGAAAGTAATAGAAACAAGAAGACTATGGAAGATCATATCTCTATTGACAAATTGGATAGAGATAATTATCCCGCATGGGTAATGCGCATGGAAGCTTTACTTATGAGTAAAGACTTAATGATATATGTGACAGGAGAAGAAAAGAAGCCGAATTTCGAAGACGACAGTCAACCAAAGAAAGAAGAGTTAGAAGCCTTGAAGCTGTGGCAGAAGAAAGATGCAACGGCAAGAGCTTATATCTACAATACAATTACAGATCATCTACTACCGCATATGAGAGGTCTGGAGAAAGCAGAAGATATATGGAGTGCATTGGAAGATCATTTCCAAAATACGACGAAAGCTAGGAAGGCTAGCTTATGGTCAGAGTTTACAATGTTCAAGAAAAATCAAAGTCAAAGCATTAGTGATTATGTCACTAAGATGAAAGACTTGGTGGACAGTCTTGGATCGATTAATGAAGATATCAAAGACCACAGGTTAATAGCACAAGTGCTTGCACGTTTGAGAGGAGATGAAAGGTGGAAACCTTTCGTACTCTCAACAGAACTTTCTTTAAATCATTTTGTACCAGATTTAAATCAGTTGCTTGGACTAATGCTAACGTTTGAGCAAGATTTGAAGACAGATAGAGAAAAAGGACATAGTTTGGCTATGTATGCAAAGAATAAGAAGAAAGGTGATAAAGGTAAAGAAAAAGATGAAGAAGAAGTGACTGCTTAAGCAAATAATGCAAGAGGAAAAGGTAATGTCATAAAAAGAGGTAAAGGAAGAGGTAATCAGATTAACAACAAGAAGACTTGTTGGATCTGTGGATTAAGCTATCATTTGGCTCATGATTGCTGGCATAATTCTTAAGAATCAAGTCAAAATCAGAACAATAAGAGTAGAGGCAGAAGCGGAAGATATCAAAGAGGTAGACAAAGCCAAAGAGGCGGATATGGTAGAGGTGGAGAAAGAAGTTGGGGAGAGAGTCAATCTCACAACACTACCTACTACACCTATGCGAGTGATACACAGAATGATGATCATACGACATTGATGATGAACTCGATAAGTGTGTGAGAAAATGAAGACCTCAAGGTATTCTATATTGACTCTGGTTGTTCAAATCATTTGTCAAGAAATATAGAATTGTTATCAGAACTTGAAGGAGGTATTTCAAATGATACAGTACAGACGGGTGATAACACAAAACATAATGTAAGGTCAATTGGAAAGGTAAAGTGTAAGAATGGAGTTGACCTACTAACGAATGTTTTGTATGTTCCAACAATCCCAAAAAATCTGATCTGTGTGGGTCAGATAGTAGAAAAAGGTTTTCAAGTCAGGTTTACAAATGAAGGAGTATTTGTTGAAGATCCAAAGAATGGATACAATTAGATTGTCCATGGTAAAAAGGAAGGTAGACTTTTTACTTTGAAAGTACAAGGGAATGTTGTTCAAGCCTTGATCACACATGGTGATGAAGTGTTCACAGAGCTAGACCTTTGGCATAAGAGGTTAGGACATTTTAATGAAACAGGAATCAAAACTATGGTGGAGAAACAATCTGTGAGAGGATTACCAAATATGAAGAGTCAACATATGATTCTTAAGTGCGAAGCCTGTTAGATGGGAAAAGCCCACAGGTTACCATTTCAGAAGAAAGGGTACAAACACAATGGTGTGTTAGAGCTCATACATACAGATGTATGGGCACCAACAAAAGAAGGATCTATTAGTGGCTCAAGGTATTATGTTCTTTTTATTGATGATGCAACAAGATGGATAACTCTTTATGTTTTGAAAGAGAAGTCATAAGTATTTGAAGCTTTCAGACATTTTCATGCATATGTTGAAATACTTACAGGACAGAAACTCAAAAGACTAAGGTTTGATGGAGGAGGAGAATATTTTTCTCGAGAGTTCAATGATTATATGTGGAATGCAGGTATCAAAAGAGAAATAACTTGCAGGTATACACCACAACAAAATGGAGTAGCAGAAAGAAGAAACCTAACTCTAGTTGAGTTTGCAAGAGTGATGCTAAAGGAGAAGAATTGTCCAAATTATCTTTGGGATGAGGCTGTAAATACACCTACATATCTGGTAAATAGATTACCATGTACAACTTTGAATGGGATGACCCCTTATGAATCTTGGTGGGGTAAGAAACCAACACTTGATCATTGTAAAGTGTTTGGATCAGTTGCCTATACTTATGTGCCATCAAAGCTAAAAAATTTGTGTTCATCGGATATGATGAAAAGCAGATGGGTTATAGGTTATGGAGTCCTCTAACCAAATAGTTTACTATTTCCAGAGATGTGACATTTGATGAAGGAAAGAGTTGGTATACAGATAAAGAGCATAGTTTTGAAACACTTGAAGAAGAGATAAGAAGAAAAGAAAAAGGAAAATCACATATGCAGGTGAATGGAGATGAAAATCATATGCAGGCAAGTATGTCCAGGATTGGATCAGGTATGAGAAACAAAGATGAACCAAGATGTGATGAAGATGTGTATTCAGATACACATGAAGAATATGAGCTAAGAAGGTCAAACAGATTAAGGAAACAACTAACAAGGTATTCCTATGACACTTCTGTTGGGAAAGATGGATGGATGCTCCAAGAGACTGAGTAGGTACTACTAAACCTGCTTTGTACCAGCCCTCTTTTTCTTTAGAGTTGATAAGTAGACCTTCTTAGCTTTCCAATAACACCAAAAAATAGCATATTTACTTTGGAAGTGCTATGTGTAATGATTGAACCAAAACAGATAACTTTGAAGTTCACAAACTCAAAGAAACCTTCCATTTTTGTCTTGACACCTGCTGGATGTTTTACTCAGTATGACCAGCACAATAGAAATTGATAAAATTCCTTCTAGGGGTATTTAATTAGCTTAGTAATCTACCATTTTCAAGTGGAATGATGTAAAAAGATAAACTATGCTAAGAGAAATCAATTTAGCAAGTTTAGCTATACCCCCGACTTTTTAGGACTATAGCAGAAAATGACTAGAGTTCACCTCGACGCCGATTTCTCTGAAATGGCTGAATAGAATCACTTCAAACTTTGATAGCATGTAGATGAATTTGAGCTAAATCCAAAAAGCTTTGAATCACTTGATTTGGTGAAGAATTGACCGAGATATGCCCTTGACACGTTGACAGACTTTTGAGTAGACTAACAGAGAACTCAAAGATGAATGATGTAAATGTATCTATTAATGAACAATTGTATACAATCCCATTGGCATGAATAACATTGCCTAATGGTGTAGATAGGTGTAGGCTATAGTATAGTCCTCATACACACTCAAAATAAGTAGAATGAGGCTTGGGAATTGATCTCTCTTACCTGCGACTTTTCATGTTCACTTTTTATATGAAGTGAGCAAAGATTTGAATTCAAATTCAAATTTTGGCTCCCTATGATCAAGCTCCTAAATGTGTGGAGATATTCCTTCAATCAAATGAGCTACTTTTTCCACGACTCACTTTGGTAGGTGATTACAAAGGATTCCAAGTCAATTTGACTTTTACAATGAGGTAAAGTGGTAATTAACCACTAGCATATGTTCCTATGCTTCTTCATGTATGTGTAGACTTTAATGCATCCTTTGAGCCAAATGTGTAGGCTTGCAATTTACACCAAGAGCTCCCCCTCAAGCCAAACATTTTGGCTTAATTCTTCATCTTCAATCTTCAAGTATATCCTGCAATCCAATCATGGATTTGAACCTGCAAAGTTTTGTTCCATCCAAAGCTTTAGTCAACAAATATGCACATTGCATGTTGGTTGATACATAGGTAAGTTGAATGTCCTTGCTTATCAATTTCTTTCTCACGTAATGCTAATGAACCTCTATGTATTTGGTCCTACCATGATAGATAGGATTAGCTACAAGGTGAAGAGAACTTCTATTATCCCCAAAGATAGTTGGTGACCTAGTATACAATCCCAATTCTGTATACAAAAGTTTAATCCAAATTGCTTCTTGTGTGGCATTAGCCAGTCCTCTATACTCTGCCTGTGTGGAAGAAAAAGCAATAGTAGGTTGCTTCTTTGAAGACCATGAAATTGGTTTGTCACCTACAAAGGAAATATATCCAGAAGTGCTCCTATCATCCTTGCATCCTGCCCAATCTGCATCTGAATAGATTTTTATATCAATATCTGAAGTGTAAGGGAAATACAAACCATGGTTCTATGTACCCTTGAGATACTTCAATATTCTCTTGGCAGCCTCTAAGTGAGGTATCCTTGGCTTGTGCATAAATTGACTTAGCACACTTACTCCATATGCAATATCAATTCTTGTAACAGTATCATAGTTCAAGCTACCCACCATACTTTGATAACCTGTAATGTCTTTGACTTCATCATCTTCATGGGCACTTAGCTTTAGGTTTACCTCCATTGGAGTGCTTGCTACTTTCGCATCCTGCAAGTGAAACTTCTTCAACATATCTTGTACATACTTTTTCTGAGTAATGTACATCCCTGAATTAGTGTAAACTAATTCAAGCCCTAGAAAATACTTCAATAAACCAAGATCATTGATCTTGAACTCCATCATCTGACCTTTGATATACTTGATTCCATTGACATCATTACCTGTAATGATGATGTCATCAACATAAACAGAGAGATATATTACCTCTGAATTACTTCTCTTAATGAACGAAGAAGTGTTAGCCTTGCTCATGACAAAACCTTGGTCCTGGAGGTATGTAGTTAACCTGTAATTCCATGCCCTAGGTGCCTGCTTCAATCCATATAAAGCCTTTTTAATTTGCAAACATAAGTTACCTTCTTAGGGTCCTCATAGCCAGGAGGTTGTGACATATAAACTTCTTCTGAAATCCATCCATTCAAGAAAGCATTCTTGACATCCAATTGGTACATGTTCCAATTCTTTGATGCAGCCATACTTACCAACACTCTGATTGTTGGCATCTTGGCCACAGGATAAAATGTCTCTTCATAGTCAATGCCTTTGGTTTGTGCAAAACCCTTGGCTACCAATCTGGCTTTGTACCTATTAATTGTTCCATCAGAATTTCTTTTCAACTTATAGATCCATCTGGATCCTATTACCTTCATAGAATCCTTCTTGGGTACTAACTCCCATGTGTCACTCTACTTGAGTGCTTCAATCTCCTCATCCATAGCTTCTTTCCATTCTGATTTGGTTATTGCTTCTTCATATGAACCTGGTTCTTCATTTGACAAATCTTTGGCAAGATAAACTGAATGTTTAGTAACAAGAGATGTATCATACCCATATCTGATAGGTTTCTTGCTTTCTCTTTGAGATCTTCTTATTGATTGAGTTGAAGATTCAGGTATGTCTTCAAGCTTCTTCATCTTCATTTTGCCCTTGGACTTCCATGCCTTGAATTCTTCAAGGTTGATAGTGTCTTCATCATCTGAACTTGAGTCTTCATTCTGAGTAGGTTCCTCCTTTGCAAGTTTTGGAAATTCCTCTTCCAAATCATAGGGTAGTTTAACCTTCCTGCATTCATTCTCATACCAAGAATCATTTTCATCAAAGATCATATCTCTGCTTACCATAAATCCCTTATTGGTAGGATTATAAAACCTGTAACCTTTTTTATTTAAATCATACCCAATGAAAATGCATTTTCCAGCCTTTGGGTCTAGCTTACCTCTTATCTGAGAAGGAATGTGCACATATGCTACACATCCAAATATTTTGCAGTGATCTAATGATGGTCTCTTACCATGCCATGCTTCATAGGGTGTCATACCATCAAGTGACTTAGATGGTAATCTGTTTATGAGGTAAGTGGCAGTAGAAACACTCTCTGCCCATAGATAGTTAGGTAACTTCTTCTCATTAAGCATAGATCTAGCTGTCTCAACAATTAACCTATTTCTTCTGTCAACTACCCCATTCTGTTCAGGAGAATACCTTGTGGTTATCTCTCTTTTGATGCCTCTGTCTTGCAAGAAGTCTTCAAATTCATTGGAGAAGTACTCACCTCCTCCATCTGACCTTAGCCTCTTCAAATTCCTTCCTGTCTGGTTTTCAACTAATGCAAGATATTTCTTAAAACAATTAAATACCTCATCCTTGTGCTTCATGAAGTATAATACAGTCCATCTGCTATAATCATCAATGAAAGACACATAGTACCTTGATCCTGAGACTCAGGGGTCTTTGCTACGTCCCCAAACCTCTGTGTGTACAAGCTCTAGGTAGTCTTCATGCATATATCCTTTCTTGGAGAAGGGTAACCTGTCAGACTTACCAAATTGACAAGCACCACACTTGTAAATCATATGTTGTTTGGATACATTAGGTATCCCAAGCACACATTGGTCCCTGCACATTTGTTTCAAGGTTCTTTCTCCTATGTGCCCTAACCTTTTGTGCCAAATCTCAATCTCTGAAAGTGTTTGATCTTTATAACTGTATAGTGCAATATTCATAGTATCTTCCAACTCAAAAGTGAAAAGTCTAACTGATTTTTCTCCTTTAGCAATCGTCTTGAACCCATGTCTTGGGTCCTCCTTATATGCTCCATATTGATTGAATCTGACCTGCAAAACTTTCTCCACAATCTGACCAACACTTATCAAATTTTTGGTAATGGTTGGTACATAGAGTACCTTGCTCAACAAATTCTTATTACCATCACAAGTCTTAACATTTCCAACTTTAACTACTGAATGCTTTGTATCATCACTTGTTTGGACTTGATGTTTACCTTTTGGTTCCTCAAGATCAGAGAGTAGTGCCACATTGCTAGCCACATGATTTGAGCACCCTGAGTCAATGTAGAATAGGTGGTCATCATTTGTACCTGACTTTGAAGTCATGTTCATGATCAGAAGAGAGTCATCCTGCTCCTCTGTGTAGTTGTTGTAGTTCTTTCTGGTTTTGAATCCTCCTTGGTAGTTGCCATTGTAATTATTGTTGTAATTGTTGTTGTGGCCTCGGTGATGGTTGAACCTTCCTCTTGACTGTGAGTATCCACCTCTTTGGTAGCCTCTTCCTCTCTGATTTTTGTAATTCCTGAAACACTCATCTGTAGTATGATTTGATAAACCACAAATGTTGCATGGTGATGAGCTATAGGGTCTCCCCCTACCTTGCTTACCTCCTCTGCCCCTTCCTCTTGAAGATCTACCTCTCCCTGCATAGTTGGCTTGGGAGGTAGAGCCTTCATCTTCCATTTTTTTGCTCTTGCCTTTAACCTTAGACTTCTTATCAATGTATAGGGCAGAAGAGTTATTACCTTTGGATGTATCTCCATTTTTGGTGAGCTTTGCTTCATGTGTAAATAGTTGTCCCATGAGAGTTGTAAGATCTAGAGTGTGCATGTCCATGTAGAGATCCATTGCAGTGGTGAAGCTTTCCCATTTGTCATCAGCCTTGATTCCATTGATCACTTGCCTTACAATTTGTTCTTCTTCAATTTCTTCTCCTATGCTTGCTAAGTGATCTGCAACATCTTTGATCTACGTCACAAATTCTGAAACAGCTTGCTTAGGTTGCTTCCTTAGTGTTGTGAATTCAATCCACAACTGATTTTTCCTAGCCCTTGTATTGGAGGAAAAGTATGATGACAAGGTTTCCCAAGTTTCTTGGGATGTCTTACAATTTCTGATATGTGGCAAAAGAAATTCAGAGATAGAGTTGAGTAAATATGACCTTGCCAATGCATCCTTAGCACACCATGTGTTGAGTTTTTCTTGTTCTTCCTAGGTTGGCAATCCTCTTGCTTTGAATGAGGGCAATTCCTCATCTCCTGAGATGTATCCATAGAGACTCCTTCCTTGTAAGTAGGTATTCATCCTTAGAGACCAAGCTTTATACCTCTCCAATTTATCAATAAATGAAGAAAAACCATCTCCCATTTTACCTCTATTGCTCTTATACCACTGTTGGGAAAGATGGATAGATGCTCCAAGAGAATGAGTAGGTATTGCTAAACCTAGTTTGTACCAGCGCTCTTTTGCTTCAGAGTTGATAAGTAGACCTTCTTAGCTTTCCAATAACACCAAAAAATAGCCTATGTACTTCGGAAGTGATGTGTGTAATGATTGAACCAAAACAGATAACTTTGAAGTTCACAAACTCAAGAAAACCTTCTATTTTTGTCTTGACACCTGCTGGATGTTTTACTCAGTGTGAGCAACATAGTAGAAATTGATAAAATTCCTTCTAGGGGTATTTAATTAGCTTATTAAGCTACCATGTGCAAGTGGAATGATGTAAAAAGATAAACTATGCTAAGAGAAATCAATTTAGCAAGTTTAGTTATACCCCTGACTTTTTAGGACTGTAGCAGAAAATGACCAGAGTTCACCTCGATGCAGCTTTCTCTAAAATGGCTGAATAAAATCACTTCATAATTTGGTATCATGTAGATAACTTTGAGCCAAATCCAACAAGCTTTGAATCACTTTATTTGGTGAAGAATTGATCGAGATATGCCCTTGACAAGTTGACAGACTTTTGAGTAGACTAACAGAGAACTCAAAGATGAATGATGTAAATGTATCTATTAATGAACAATTGTATACAATCCCATTGGCATGAATAACATTGCCTAATGGTGTAGAGAGGTGTAGGCTATAGTATAGTCCTCACACACACTCAAAATCAGTAGAATGAGGCTCGGGAATTGATCTCTCTTACCCGCGACTTTTCATGTTCACTTTTTATATGAAGTGAGCAAAGATTTGAATTCAAATTCAAATTTTGGCTCCCTATGATCAAGCTCCTAAATGCATGGAGATATTCCTTCAATCAAATGAGCTACTTTTTCCATGACTCACTTTGGTAGGTGATAACAAAGGATTCCAAGTCAATTTGACTTTTACAATGAGGTAAAGTGGTAACTAACCACTAGCATATGTTCCTATGCTTCTTCATGTATGTGTAGAATTTAATGCATCCTTTGAGCCAAATGTGTAGGCTTGCAACTTACACCAACAACTTCTTATTTGACGCAAAAAAACTATGCTTACTTAGTAAAGGAAGATGAAGAACCTTAGAATTATGGTGAAGCAAAAGGTAAGAAACAATGGGAAGAAGCAATGAAGGAGGAGTTCAATGCACTAGAAGAGAACAAGACTTGGGAACTTGTTCCAAAACCAAATAGTAAGAAAGTGATTGGAAATATATGGGTTTACAAAGTTAAAAAACTTGCAGATTGAAGGATAGCCAGATAGAAAGCTAGACTAGTGGTCAAAGGCTATGCTCAGACGCATGGCATAGATTATGATGAGATGTTTAGTCCGGTGGCAAATATGTCAACCATAAGGACATTGATTGCTATAGCAGCATTAAAAGGATGGAAGCTAAGTCAGCTGGATATAAAGAATGCATTTTTAAATGGATATATATCAGATGAAGTTTACATGGAACAACCTGAAGGGTTTGTAAGTTCCAATTACCCAGATCATGTTTGCAGATTAAGAAGAGCTCTCTATGGATTCAAGCAAGCTCCAAGAGCTTGGAATTACAGACTTGTGAAGTATCTCAATGACCTTGGATACCAAAGTTCGAAATCAGATGCAAGTCTACTCGTTAAGAGAACAGATGAAGGTATGATCTACATTTGTATTTATGTAGATGACATAATAATCATAGGAACCTCAGATGAAGGAATCAAAGCGGTAAAGAGACTGCTTGAAAAAGAGTTCAAGATCAGTGATCTCGGAGAATTATCATATTTTCTTGGAATGGAAGTTACATATACAGATCATGGTGTATATGTTTCATAAGAAAGGTAACTCCTAAACTCACTGATTTAACATGGAGAATTGCAGAGAAGCTTCAACAGCGCTTGAAGTAAATCATAAACTCAGCAAATATGGTGGTGCAGAGTTTAAAGATATGAGGATGTATCAGTCGTTAGTGGGAAGCTTGATTTATTCTACGCTAACAAGACCTCATCTCAATTATGCAGTGGGAGTTCTCTCACAGTTTATGCATTGTCCGAAGGATCAACATTGGGCTACAGGACAAAGAGTTCTTAGATATATCAAAAGAACTATAAAGGAAGGATAATATTATCCTTATACGTCAAATATAAAGCTAAGAGCATACAGTGACTCACACTGGGCAAGAAGTCAAGATGACAGAAGGTCAACACATGGGTATATGATATACCTAGGAGATAAGCTTGTAAGCTCATGTTCAAAGAAGCAACACACAGTGGCTTTATCGTCAACAGAAGCAGGATATAAAGGACTTGTGGAGGCATCAAAAGAAGTGATATGGATGCAGATCTTGTTCAAAAGCATGGGTATTGATCAAGGCATACCTATCATACATGGAGATAATATGAGCTCGTTCTATCTCGCAGCAAATCCAGTATTTCATGCAAGAACAAAACACATAGAGATTCAATATCATTTCCTGAGGGAAAAGGTAATGGAGAAGGAGATTGAAGTAGTATTCACTCCTAAAAAAGATCAGATTGCAGATATTCTGACAAAGAGCTTGGATGGAGTAAAGAGAAGCAGATTCAAAGAAATGGCAGGTATAAAAGAAAAGAAGAATGTATGAAAGATCAGAGAATGCAAATTAGTGATTGATGGGGATCTGTTGAAGAATCACTCACAAATTTGACATACAGACAAAGAAAGACAAAGAGAAGCAGAAACAAAGTCATTCAAAAAATAAAGCCTTAGTGATAGACAAATTCACGTCTGTAATATAAGGTGTAGAAACTTCCAGAATTACGAGTTTGAATCTTGGATCAAAACGTATATAAGAGAGAGCATAGAACCGGAATATAGAGGTGAGAGGAGAGAATAGAAGACCGAATATAGAATAGCGCATATAGAAACTGGGGATAGTGATATAGAAGACACCAGAGATTGTGTATGTACAGATGAATAATAGAACCTGAATTGTCGGGTATTCATCTGAGAGAGATGGTAAGGAATAACTACTCAGAGTAGGAGAGTTTTCCATAGCTATGAGCAAAGTGAGGCCAAGCTAATTTGTACACATCTTCTCTAATAGAAAACACATGTTGATGTGGAAGATTGAGTACATTCTTCGTATGTAAAGAAATCTGAATAATTTCATGTTACTGTGAAAGTTAGTTAACAATTATAGTTTTCTTAGTAAACATTTTCTGGTACTGCTGAGAGTTAGATCTCGTAACATAGTGTAAACATTTTCATGACTCTTAGCTCATCTTGAAGCTAGGAGTCTCAACTATAAGTTGATCAAAATAGTTTTGTGAAACGGGACAAGTACACAGTACAAAGTCTAACCGTATAAAGGCATCCAGAACTGGTGAAGTTTTTTTTTTGTAACTTCTGAAAGAGTTCATTTACTGAAGGAAGCTCAAGTATTACTTCCTTACTTCATCAACAATCATTTGAAGTAATTACAAACAGAACTGCAGTTGATTCCAGTAAGATTCCGGTAAGATTACGGTGACATTCCGGTGACAGTTCGGTGAAGTTCCGGTGAAATTTTGGTGAGTTCGAAACATAGTTTTGGCACAGTTAAGTAACGGAAAGATTATCTAACTCTAAGAAAATGAAGGAGTGTAAAGTTTGAAGTAAATAAGTTCAGAATTGAAGCTTGAAGGAAACGCAAAGCTTTGTGTAAAGTGAATTTTCAGTTTTCACTAAATACAATTATAAAATTTTGAGTTTCAAAAGGTTACTAAGCTATTGATGTTTATAGAGGTGTTCTAATATCACTCTAGCTTAGTTCTAGTTGAGTCGTGGCAATTTTCCGCAGTCTTTTTAGTAAACAAGCTTTTGTCACGAAATCAACACTCAATGCTCAATGAAGATACCACTGATGGAGTATATCCTCTCAAAATTGCACAAGAAGAATGATGGGCCCTTCCTAGCACCAAATAGTTAACTAGAATACTCCACCAAAACTTTAATTGCTCTCTCGAACTGAAGACTCAATCTATGCAACTTTTCATAGTCTAAAAAGACAGCATGGGATTTCCAACAAGTTAAAGATCAATCAATTTAGATATTATTAGAGGTATCAACCTCTCCTCATAAGATAGACCAAAAATTATCCAAACAAGTAGTTTGCACCTATGTGTACCTTACAACACATGCACTTGAGATTCTATAGAGGTCCAACTAGAGAGCTTTCAAGCTCAATACATGCAAGGTTAATGAGCACTTACTAGTAAGAATATATCGAAAAGAAAGTTGACAATCATAGGAACAAAATGAGCTATCTTGCAAATGAATCTTACAAGTATGCAAAGAGATATGGGTGATCAAAGATCACTTCCTATGAGAAAATTCCAACAAGCAAGAGGCTTGCTTAGCTAGGGGCTATCTTAAACCTAGATAAAACACTCCTAATGAGAGCGTAGAAGTGCTCAAATGGTAGAGTAGGATAGCCATGAATTTGCTCCATGTGTTTGCTTATATAATGCTCAAAAAATAGATGTAAATTGGAATTCAAAGGTGCCCTCCAAATGATCCCGAATTTTCTCCATCAATTAGGTGAGTAAAGAGCTAGAGAAACTCGTGGAAAGTGGTTTTATATCCTAGAAAAATGTGTGAGGAATGTGGCACTTCAACTTAGCATGAGTTCCCATCCTTAAGACTCCTAAAATTCTAACAGCAAGGTGAAGATTCTATAATCTCCCCCTTCCTTGGTCTCCTCCTTTGCCCCTTCCTCTAGTACCTCTTCCTATATGTGTGAAGTTCACTTGAGAGGTTCTTGGCTCTTCTTCATTCTTTTTACCTTTGCCTTTATCTTTACCTTTGTTTCTATCAGTGTAATGGGCAGAAGATTGATTACCTCTAGAGTTGTCTCCACTATTGTTGGGCTTTGTCTCATGTGTGAAGAGTTTCCCCATCAATGTGTTGAGGTCAGGTTTTTGCATATCCTTATATAGAACCATTGTTGTGGTGAAGGGCTCCCACTTATCATTAGCTTTGATGCAATTTATGATCTACGTTACTATCTACTCCTCTTCTATCTCTTCTGCAATGCTTCCAAGTTGGGCAGTTACATCCTTCATCCTCGCTACATAGTTAGCTACACTTTGCTTTGGTTGCTTCTTCAAGGTTGTGAACTCCATCCAAATTTGGTTCTTCCTAGATCTTTTATTAGATGCTAAATATGAAGAAAATACTTCCCAAGTCTTTTGGGAGATCTTGCAATTCCTAATGTGAGACAATAAGAAATCAGATATTGGGTTAAGTATATAAGACCTGGCTAGAGCATCCTTTGTACACCATGTAGTTAGCCTTTCTTGCTCCTCTCTTGTTGGTTGATGTTTGCTTCTCAGTATTGTCATTTCCTCATCTCCAAAGATGTATGCATATAAGCTTCTTCCTTGAACATAGGCTTGCATCCTTAGGGACCATGGTGGATAGTTGCATTTTTTCATTTTTTTAAATGAATGATGGAAATCCATCTCCCATTTTGCTTGTTGTTGCTTTGATATCACTCTTGGAGGAGATGGTGGATAGATTCTAGAGATGAAGTGGTGCTGCAAAATCTTGCTTCATACTAGCCAACAACAAGTTGTGGAGAGTATAATAGAACCCTTGAGCTTCGCAAAAATTATAACTAATCATCTATGTTCTTTGGAACATGATCCTCTGATCAATGGATCAAAACAGATGAGTAGAAACTTCAACTAGTGTCAAGACTTGCTATTTTGGTCTCTACACGTGTCGAGAAAAATGAGATGTTCTCTCAACCTCCTAGCAATGAGCTAAATTCCTTTAAGGAGTATCTAATTAATGTAGATGGCCACCAATCATGAGTTATTTAAATAAAAATAATCAAGTCTACATGGATAATTTGATGCTTAGCAAGTTCAAAGATTAACTTGACATTTTTGGAGTGCTATAGTATGCAGACCACTAATTTTTAATGTGAAGAAGATATCTGAAGATTGAGAAATGCAATGATAACGAAACTTTGTGTAAAATAAAACAAAGTAAAAACTTTTTATGATAAAGCAAAACAAATCGCTAAAAAGAAAAACAAACACCATCGCTATTTGAAATTTATTCACATGATTTATGCTTTTAGAACTACAATCACCTTGCTTGTGGGATTTTATCGTAGTTGTTTTAGAAATCTTTCGCTTGATGTTTAAGAGGTTATATAAAGATACGGCTTGGATTCTTGTAGGTATCCCTCAATTTCGTCAATCATCATGTAGCGTTGGAGTATTTTGGAGGAGTTCTTGCGTTGAGATTTGGAAGAGATGAAGACTTGGAGGACATGAATGATTTGAAGGAGTTGATAAGTCGAAGGGCATGGTGGTTACACACATACTTGAAGGAGGAGTACGATTGGGAAAAATACTTTTCGACTTAGAGAAAGTGTGTTCTAGATTTGAAGCTATGAATATCAGATTATTGAAGGAGATTCTATTCTGGGAGGATCCATCTCTTACACTTCAAGTAGATTATTATCAATGAATTGAGGAACATTGCAATGAATCGGGATGCACACGATGATTGAGTATTGATCAGTGAGGAAGATGATGCATGTAGGGTAAAGGAGTCAAGTTCGAAAGTCCTCGCAGCTTCCAATGACATAATCTATGACAGCGCCCGTAATCAGAGACGAAGAAGAGGCTGCTTATAGAGCTCGAAATGAGGTGATCTTTATAGGATCATGATGATGATGACGATGCAATCAACAGGAAAGATGGACAAAGAAGAAATCTTGTTTTGCGGTAATAAGCTTCTGTCATTCAACAATATCAAGAAGACAAACCACAAGATTGTGACTGTGATTGAGAGTGCGATTGAGAGTGTGATTGAGAGTGAGAGTGTGATTGAGAATGAGAATGAGAGTGAGATTGCAGTAATGATTGTAAAATCACATGATTATGATTGTGATTGAGATTGAGATTCTGAGTGAGAGTGTGATTGAGAGTGCGAGTGTGAATGTGATTGTGATAGCTCGGGGGTGGTGAGGAGGTAGAGAGTTCATCAAGAATCTATTTTCCAAAGATATTGTTTTGAGAAGGATGAGATTCCATCTAGAAGTTGTTGATTATATACTGCAGCATTTGAATCTTTAAGAGGGATCCAACAATTATTGATGTATTTGGAGTCTGCGATCTGAAGATTCACAAGATAAGATTTCTCTCTTTTCATATATATTTTCTTTTAAAATATTTTTCAGAGTAGTTGATTTGATGATGAGACTAATGTTTGCTTATATCTTTTGTATGTTTGAGTGATCATCTTTATGGACTTGATGAGGAACACTACAAATGGTATTAGAGTGGAGTTAGATTATGGGACAAGATGTAGGCTTTGAAGACAAAGATAGAAGATCAAGAGGAATTGCTTCAAAAGCAACCAGAGGGATTCACTCTACAAGCTTAGCAAGATAAGTGGTTCTTCCATTATTTTCTTTGTGCACATAAATTGTTCTTGGTATACTTCATTTGATCAATATGATTTCAATGAAAGTTAGCAATGATTTAGCTAACATCCCTTTTTTTGTAACTCTGAGGATAGAGTTCTTCAAAGAGGGGAAGAATGTAATGAAAGATGGACAAAGAAGAAATCTTGTTTTGGGCTGCATGTGTACCTACCTCCAGATGTGATTGCTCGGTATGTACCTAAGTCGTACAACCTTAGGGACTTGTGTTAACTAAGACTATACCTCAATCGTCACACAAGTGCATATAGTGGTGGATTAATACATGTTTAATTATCAATCCATGAAATTAGACATATCAAGTGTATGAAGAAGTGCGCACACATGATGTCAACTGAAGTCACATATTTCAATGCATGTAACTTAGCTCAGCTTCCTCTTCTACTCATTAATCCTCTTAAAATGCATGTTGCAATACTTGTAACAATAGTAAGCACAAATTCCTTTTTTTTTGTCAGCTCCAAACTTCAAATATAGTCAGTATTGGGTTCCTTTAAAATCTCTCACTAAGATGCATCTAATATTTTTAGTCAATCTGACAAACATACTCTAAGCTATGAGCAAAATACTAAGTGGCAGGAAACACCACTTCCACTCCACAACTCACCAAGCTTCACACACACATTACAGTCATGAAAATAAGATGAAATGGGGTAGAGAACATGTTGAACACATGGTGCAGGCATGAAACACTTACATCAGCTCTAGGGGAAGAAGATACATAGCAAGGAAGAGCCAAATTCAAACATTCAGCTGTATTCCTCACAATGGAAAATTGTATTTACAAAGATTCAGCAAGTGAATTACATACATGTGCCAAATGGTCCTTTCACACAAGAGACCAACACTTATATTGGAAAATACTAAATTCCTACTACGTTAGAAGGATTATGTTACAACACTTGAGATTCATCCATTTAGAGGACTCCTCTAGTGCATTTACATGACTCATAATGTATTCCACAAAAACTTGAAGAAGAAAATGTGTGCCCATAAATTGAAATTCTTGCGGCTTGGTTTCCTGTGCTTTTTTCCTCTGCAACATGCTCCCCCTCTTTGTCTTTATCATCCCTTGACAGGCTTTGATGCTTGTCTCTAGCTTTGTGTCTATAGTAGTTTTGGTTCCTTATTTGACTGCATGCCAACATCCGTGGATGAAGTCTTTAGGATTGTTAGAGAATTTGTAACCTTATCCGAATCTTCAATCCTAAGCATATATATGCCTCTTGATATTCCTTTTATCAACATCTCTATGTTTTCTTGTTAATTCTTGTTAATTCTTGTTGCCACGCATGCACTCTTTGGTAGACATTGCATCTCTTGTAGTCAGGCATTTGTTTCGAAGATCATGTTCATAAGGAATCTTTTACACCCTGTGGACCTTGATGTATTCTCTTTAGCCTGTTTATTTCTTTGGCATGCACCCAAGAGTCGACGAAGGCTTCAAGAATTTCAGACAATTTGTCACTCTATCCGAGCCTCAATCCTATGCTTCGATCATCCCCTTGGTATTCCTTACATTCACACATCAGGGTTGCTATATTGATTTGGGTTATTACACATGCACCCGTTGATAAATGTTGCATCTCTTTTAGTGAGGGTGGTGCTTGAAAGGTCGTGTTATGAATCTTTGTTTATATCTTTTGGGACCTCCTTCTTTTGTGTTGTATCCTGATGAATGCCCTTGTGGGACTTTGGGTCGAGGGTGAGTTACCTTCATTGAATAGTTTTTCTTTCTTGTTTTCTTCTTCTTCAATTTTTGCTTAATTCTCCCTCCACACGTCTCTTTGCTTGATCTCTTTCATTCCCGACAAGCTTTGAATTGCGATGTGAGTAGGTCAAAACTACAGTTTCCTCTTGTTGGTTTATTAGATTGGCTTTATGTATCATTAGTTCCTTCCACTGTGTTGATTTTACTCCATCATTTGGTGCATTTCTATGATCTGCAAAGAAATTGAACTCCTAGGCCACCAGGAAAGCATTTAGAGCAAAAGATAATTTTAACAATATTTTTGAGTCCATTTCAAAAAATCCCATGAAGAATGCTTCTTTGAAGGTTTTCATGTACGGATTCAGTAGAAACATTAATTGCAGATAGATAGCCATTATTGTTAGTCTACGAGGCATTACAAATAGATAAAAACTTAAGGCATTGGTGCCTTGGTTGATGCCGATGAAGTTCAAAAATGTGTATTGGGCATGTTTAAAAACCTTCAAAACTATGAGCAACATCCTCAGCACTCTATTCATCATTTATATTGCTAAATCTGGAATGGTGTCATATCGTGAAATCCAAAACACTATAGGTCGTACCATATATTCTTCTGTAGGTAAGTAATTATAAGGTAGACTTGGCAATAGCAGATACTTAAGCCACTTCTTATTTATTGTTCCTTGATGCCGTTCCTCCCAAAATTGCATCCATGATCTTGTTCATGACACTAGGCAAAAAGATGGGTTCACTTGTAGTAATTATGATGCAGCTTCCCATTGCACCCGGAGAGAGGGATTTTCTCCAAAAACTTATGTCTCCATATAGGATCAGTTTTGTCAAACTCTTCTTCCATATATGAGAAAGTAGCAACCCAGAAATTCTATTGTCGGTTTGGCTCTTTGTGCGTCCTTTTGTTTGATAGAATGCCTCATCTCTTCTGAGTACTTTGTAAGGAATGTTGAATGGCTTTATAATCTGCTCTAAATTTTTGCATTCAATCTTGGCTTCTTTCATCACTTTCACTACTATATCTTCAAATTGATCAGTAAGTTGGGACATTAGCAAGGCCTGCTCATTTCAGCTCATGTCTACCATATCGTGTACATTTCAATCAGTGCTTGGGTCCTCCTCTTCCATGTGCACAGGTGAATTATTGATGGAGGAAGGATGCCATACCTCTTTCTCCTTAGTAGCTGTATGTGAGCATGGAAGTACTAGTGTCCCCATTTTTCTATGCTATTCTAATTGAGCTTGTAGGCTTTTGATGATTTCATCTTTTTTTATTATTTCTTTATTCCTTGTTTTAAGTGCTTCATTAGTTTGTAGGAGTCCATCATCTAGTAGAGTTACCTGGTTAGCGTGCTCTTTACACTACTCGACATGTTTTGCTTTTGTTGCCTTCCATCTTTTTCTAAGCTCATTCATGTCATGCATGTACTTCCTTTCCCATTCAACTCTTAACTCTTGCTCGTGCTTAAGATGTTCAATAGAATTGGCAATTTGAGCTTCGAGCTCTGTCATATCGCTTTGGTTATCATCTAGCACTTTGACTGGTGGATTGAGCAGCATCACATTCATTAGTTCTTTATTCCTATTCCTTAAGGTGTTTGCCTCATCCATGTATACTTTTATCTAGCTTCTAAGATTTTGCTTCTCTTGCCTCATATTTATGTTGAGATGCCTTGAGCTGAGTTTATAGTTGTTGATTATCCTCTATAAGCCTGTTGCAATGTTTTCTAACTTCTTTTGTTTTCTTCTCCTTTTTCACTAGAATTGTTGAGCTTGTAGCATCTTTGCTAATAAATCTTCACTCAATACTTTGACATGATTTTGATCCACCATAGCTTTGTCATAGTCTATGTCTACTTTCATTAGTTGTTGTTGGGTGTCCATGGAAATTTCAATCATTTGTTTTACCATAGGTTTTAGTTGTGCCACATCCACATTTAACCATGTTTTGGGTATAGTAGGTTTGTCACCTAGTTGCACACCTTTTCCTTTTTCAATGTGTAAGGTCTTGTTATATGGTTGTTAGATTTTCAAGCGGATTGGATGATCGTTGTCCTTGACAAAGCTAGCCTTTGTAGTGCTTCCTTTAAAATTTTTGTCCCTAGGTGTTCGTTCCGCCACTAAATGAATGGGTGTGAATGGTTCTTGTTCCATGATTTCCTCTTGTGTTGGTTCTTCCTTTGGATGTTTCATTCTAGAATGACCTTCAAGAATAGCTTCTATAAATTCAAGCTTTGTTGTATCATTCGTCTTAAGTATGTATGTTTCCTCTTTTTGTTGGCTCTCCCCGTTTTCATTCTTTACTTTAATATCTTGTGATTTTTCTTGTTCTTTGCTCTCCACTTCATGTTGATCCTTTACTTGATTGAGTTCTTCCCATTTATCATCATCATTTGATTCACTTTGGATATCCATGTTCACGATTGATTGGTCATTATCTTCTGGGATTCTAAATGAAGAGCTTGAATTGACTTATCCCAATTCTCTGTATCTATGAAATTTAATTAGTCTCATGCTTGACATATGATGAGATGCTGTATGAGTTTGATGGTAATTATGCCCTTGGACTAATAGATTAAACAGTCCTTCCATGAACTCATGTGTCTTTTCCATGGCTTCTTTAATCTTAGCTTCTCTGATGGGTGTGGGCTTTTCTACTTCGGTTCTCGAGAGGAAAAAAATTATGTTTGATGTCGGAGCTAATTCTATTTCTAGTAATTCTCCGAGCCTTTTTGCTCCTTGCATCAATGGTTGTGAGCTTGTTCTCACTTCTTCTATAACTCACACACCTTTCCTCTTTTTAGGTACCATCACTATCTTATCATATTTAGCCATTTTTGTTGAAGATGGAATTTCTTTTAGGTATTCCCTAATGTTCAAGGCATGGTAGATTAATATTGTTAATGCCACCTTTTCATTAAGGAACTTCTTGTGACCCCATTGCTTCTTGGCTTCAAACAATCTTCCTTGAATATATGGCATCAAGTTTATTTGGTTGCATATTTGTTTGGTTACATGAGATAATAGTTGGGCCACCATTTGCTATGGCGTCATGTATCTATGCATGTTAGGGAAGCAAAATTGTTTGTGCACCACATGGACTTCCTCTAGAATGTCAATGCGGTTAATGTCCAGGAATGTTCTTGTTTTGGCTCCATGAATCTCTTCCTTAAGGTTGATGGTTCCATCCATGGTCCATCCAAATGCATCTTTGATCATCTCGTCCATAAATTGGATGGTGACCCATTCTCCCTTAGCATCCAAAACTTTTGCGTTTGGCATGGTTGGCTTGTCCAAGGCCGAATGCAAGGTGTTCATCACTCGAATGCAATGTCTGAAGTCAAGTTGGTCGATAGGTAGCTCAAAATACTTATGAATTCTAGCCTTTGTGAACATCTTGAGGGTTGATATCCTTTGTGAACATCTCTAAGGTTGATGGAATTTCGTGTAAGATCTTGAAATCTTGTGGCATCATTGGGAATTGGTGGTCACTGTCCATGATTTTGATGGTTACCAGGAACAAGTGTTCCCCTCCAAGCTGGTCTTCTCAGAACCAATGCCCTTTGGCCTTAGTGATACTCTTCATAGGGAGTTCAAGCACTTCTTCTTGGACAGTCACTGCAAAATCTTCAGAATCCATCTGCACTTTTAATGTAGTGGAGAATTAGTCTTGAGAAGAAACTCATTATTCATTTACTTGTGTGGTGTGACTCATCCTTCCCATGGCTTGGTACCCCCCTTGCTAAGTAGAGACAAGTAAGGTACCTTACCTTATATTGTCTTATTTTTAGGCTTGAAAGAAAACAAGAGACTAATTTATAGCCTAAGCACTTATTTATTTACAGAATTGGATTATTCCTATGACAGTACAAGCTAGGTCCTATTCCTGTCTCAAAAATGTGCACCACTATTATTGTTGAAAAAGCCATGTGTCGAATGCATGGATTTTCAATATGTGCCTATCCTGCATACTTTGGAGGAATTGACTCTTTATGAGTGCAAGACTGGTTTTTTGGATCATCTTGGTTTTCCTTGTCACTGCATTGGTTTCCAAACTAACATTGTATTGATTTTTATGGCATTTTCTTCTGTTGTATTGCCCTTCATTCATTCTTCAATGTAGTATTCAACCTTGTTCCATCCTTTGATTGAGATTTTTGTGTGTTCATTATAGGATATTTGGTTCCTTGGCACACCAAAACTTTGTACTTATGTATTGGCATCCATATGTAGGGTTGGCCATCACATGCCTAGAAAGGGAACCATTTTATAGTCTTTTTGGATGCAAAATGACCTCCCCTTCCACCAGCATGTGTCATCTCTAATATAGGTAGGTATTCTCCTTCATGAACACACAACCTGAGTTGATCATCCTTCCGCTTTTGAATAACTGTTTTCCAATTATAGTTTAATGTTTACTTATTTCTTCTAAAGCCCTCTTTCTTGCTAGAATTACTCCTTCTTCATGAGCTTGTGATTTAAAAAACTTCACTAATACTTTACTCCATTCTAGTGCTATAGTAGAGAAATATAAGGTTCAATGGTTCTCGAGCGTATTCTCTTGCCATTCCTGACAATTCAAAATCTATTCATGTGTGCCCTTTTGCATGTTGGACCAATATACCCCTAGTATTTTAAATTCCCTTCTGGTTCAATGAATGCCCTTATGCATTTTCCATCGGCTCACAAGAGCTCATTCAAGTAGATTTTTTTGTTCTACATCTTCTACACACCTTACTAATATGCCATTAGGTTTTGTGTAGTATAGACTACCGGCCACAATATGTAGATTCCTTGATTGCATGAACTTTTTTCTATTTTCTCGATTGATCCTATGGTGTGGTCCATGCATAAGGATTGGTATTAACTTCTCTGCCCATTTAGGATACACTTTTAAGTTGAATAGACATGTATCAGGAAGATCATCTACCATTCTCTAAGTTGGTTCTCCAAGTGTCATCCTAGATAAATGGTTAGCTCTTAGATGTGTATTCCCTTTTTTGACTACCACTTCGAAATTGAATTCCATGAGTAATAGCAACCAGCTCACTAGCATTCCCATATTGCACGGTTTATTGACCAACTACAATAGAGTTTGATGATGGATAGAGAACTTGAATTTATTGTCTAGTAGGTAATGTCATAAATTCTTGACTACATACACCATTCCTAGGCCTTCTCTCTCAGTTGTTGTGTAGTTTCTCTTTGCTTGATTTAGTTGTCTACTAGCATATGCAATAGGCTGATCTAATTTTTTTTCATCCGTTGGTTGAGCTTATATGCATCCAATTGCAAAATTCAACATATCCACATGGATATGGAATGGCTTATTCCGATTGGGTACTTTAAAGAAAGGCGATGTGTTTAATCATTAGTTCAATTCAATAAACATGTTTTTGCATTCCTCCATCCATGTGAATTATGTCAGCAATTTGCACAACAGTTTTGCAATTATGGTGTACATGTGGATGAACCTTTAGTAATATCCACAATGTCCCATAAAAGCTTGTACTTCCTTTTCATTCTTTAGTGTAGGCTAGCCCAAGATGACCTTTATTTTATCCTCATCAATGGAGATACCATTCTTGGACACAATATGTCCCAAAATCTTCCCTTGCCTTACCATAAAGTCACCTTTCTCTAGATTTAGGCACACTCTATGTTGCCTGCATTTCTCGAATATCTTCCATATCTCAAAAATGTATTCAATCATTTTACAAGAATAAGTGCATAATTCATCAACATAAACTTCCGAGATTTTTCTTAGAATTTCTTTGAATAGATGACACATCAATCTTTGGAAAGTTGCAAGAGCATTTTTGAGCCCAAATGGCATCACTCAAAAAGCATAAAATCCCCACTTAGTAGTGAATGTTGATTTATGTTGACCCTCCATAGCAATAGCTACTTGGTTATAACATTAGAATCCATCCAGGAGATCTTCTACTCTTTCCAAGAGGTGGTCAATTATGGGTAATGGGTAACTATCACGAATCATAGCATTAAACATTTTTAAATTGATACATACCCAAAGTTTTGCATTCTTTTTTGGTGCTACTACCAAGGGTGATATTGATATGTTCTATCTCATAAATGAATCCTGCAGCTAATAGTTTGTCAATCTCCTCCTTGGAGTTGGCGTAATAAACATCATTATATGTGTATGGTATTTGTTTCGAGGATTCTGTTGGACAATCTAGGGAGCACCTTTTGCTTTAGCGTTTGAAAAATCAACGTTACAATTTTCAAGAAAATCTTGCATAGTTGTGTATTCTTCCTCATGATGTAAATGGACTTATTGCAATTCTTCTGTTTCATGAGTTAATTTTTCTTTTGTATTAGTAAGCTATTTCTCCAATTCTTCTTTATTATGTAAGAAAGAAGAAATTTCTATCTCTTTATCAGTGAAGATTTGAACATGATCAACATTTTCTCAACTAGTCTCCTATAATTGAACTTCTAGATATTTTATTCCATCCAGCTTGGCCATAGCAACGTGAAGAATTTTAGATAAAGATACAATGTGTTCCTTTTCAAAATTACATTCTATCAATAAGGTAGCACCTTGATTCTATAAATAATCCTTATCTACACGAATAGATTGTAGTTCTTATTTAACTCCTACCAATTGCTTAGTCACTTCTTGATGATCTTCAATGATCCCCTCTATATGTATTTGGAGAACATTGATATTATTTTATAAAGATCACACCACTACATCTGAAAAGGTTTCCCTTCTTGTGGATGCATCCTAGAACTCCACATTCTGGTGCTTGTTAATGAATAGAAAGTCTGAGAACCACCATAGGGCTTGGTCTGCATAAAGACTACTAACATAGCCAATCCTTATCACAACTTCCATGGATTAGTGTCTGGGAGTCTAGCATACTTGTATTCTCCTGAACGTGTGTGACCAAACACGCCCTCCATCTTTACTATCAAAGCTAACTGTGATGGCACAATAATGCCTTGATGAATAACTTTCAATTGTGCTACAATATACATAAGGTCCATCACTAGTTGAGTAGATTCTCTAATATGAAATCTGATCAAAGCGAGCTGATCACCAACTTCTTTGACTTGATCATGGCATTGATGCACAAACCAACTGATCATGGTATGGTTGGGCATACTAGGCCATGGAATTTGTGCATAGTGAAACAATTCTCGGAATTAATACCAATCGACATGCAGCTCGTTAGGTGATCACCGATCACTAATGAGATCATTTGAATCAGCTTGAGGGGGTTGGGTAGCAGGGTGCCTAATATATTAGTAGAAGTAGAAAGTGAGCAAAAGTGCAACTGTAAAAAGTGCAAGTAAAATTAAACGTAAACTCATCGAGGGTTTAAATAGGATAGATCCAGACCATTGAAATGTAATTGTGAATATATGCATTTGCCTCATTGGACATAGAGGGCTTTTAATGTTGCATGCAAATTCAATGATATGGATTTGGGTGAAGGATTTGCTAAAATGTAGTATTGTCAAATGCCATCTTACACATAAAATCATAATGCCTTTTATTTAATGCATGACACTATCACTTTATTCCAAAAATATATACCCTATATACAGCTACTAGCCACAACACTAACTACAGTAAGGCGCCAACTTGGACCCATTAACTAAAGTCTGCAAGATCTCACTCACCACCGTGGCTTAATAAATTGTAGGAGGACCAATTTCTTGATGAATCCAAAAAGAAACTATCCACCATGATTTAGAATTAAAGAATAGGCCTAAATCAGTTCGCCTAAAAATAGGATTCTATAGTTGTCTATCATGCCAACAACGTTTTTGATTTCGAACGCTTGCCTTAATAAAAAAGACTATTATAGCCATTTTCTTTGGCTTTTGGTAGTGTATGAATGTGGAAATCAAAGGAATATTTTTGTAGAAGTGTGTTCTGAACCACAATCCATAGACTAGGAATAATACTTTCCATAGGCACAATGGCTTCCAAACCATAAATAAGTTTAAAGGGTGTGAAACTGGTAGACACCTTATATGAATTTTGCTAAGCCCACAAAGTTAAACATAAATATTCTTCCCAATTATTCAGATAGTCTAGAAGGAACCTCTACAAAATAGTTAATAGAACTTTATTTGTGGTTTCTCCTAACTTATTGGCAGGAGGATAATATCATGTCATGAAGGGCTCAGGTTGATGGATCAGACCAGCTGCTATTGTTCCAAATAGAAGATACATGTAGGGTTCTTTGGGAAACTTAGGAGGAAGAGTTTAAATATAAACACTCATAGATACACAGATGATCTCATGGAAATTATTCAAATGACTTGTACAATTCGTTAATATCATAAGAGAGAATAGAAAAGATAAGTGAGATAGGTGAAACTCATCATATGGGAGATTGGAACTAAGAGAGATGTGTGAAAATTGAATAGAAATTTTTCATCATGTGAAAGATGGATATGGTGAGATAAGAGAGATGGGGTTAATGCATTGATCATAAATTATCTGAAATATGGGAACAGAAAGGATAGGCAAGTTGGAGATAGATGAGATTAATCTAAATTCTAAAAGATAAGTGTGGTAGGAATTGGAAGGAAAGAAATATGGGAACATTGGAAATCGATTCATACTAGATGTTCATACAATTGTAATGAAAATTATGGAAAAATACTTGTTACCAATCCATCATAGATCGTAATGTTGTCTCATAATACTCTTCAAAATCCTCCTCCAAGCATGTATGTAGAGCCTCCTCCAAGCATGTATGTAGAGCCTCCTCCAAGCATGTGTGTAGAGCCTCCTCCAAGCATGAGAGAAGAATCATCACCAAAATGATAGATAGCCATCCTCCATCAACTAGATGTAAAACTAGGAATTCCAAGTCCTCCAAATGTTAAATGCTAGAGCTCCTTGAGAAGATCTTGAGAAGATAAGATGATTGAAGATTATGAGCATGGTATCTCTAATATAAATCACAAGGCTCCCACGCTAAAAGCTTTTGCTCAACAAACACCTACGAAAAGCATACTTCAAAAAAAAATGAATGTTTCATTGCTAAGAAAACACCTCGCGATAAAACAATATCCAAAAAAGCCTTGCAAAACTTGACACTTTCAACTGGTGCTTAAGCTGGGTATTGATCTCCGGTCCTTGTAGAAGAGTGCTAGAGACAATAACATAGCAATTTCTGCTTGAGGTTTTGGATTTAGGCATTACTTTTGACTGTTATATATCTTTGGAAAGGTCTCAATGAGTACTCTTCAATGGTCCAATAATATTTTTGCTCAACTTTGATCAAATTGTGCCAATTTGTGTCCATTTTGACCATGGTTGACTTTGTCTGTGTTACTAGTCTCTAAGTCTTTAGTCTGAAGTTCTTCATCTCTATCAATCTAAATGTTTTCACAAGATAATCTATCCTTCAAGTTCCAAAATCTTCTATATGTTCAAAAAGTTCAATATACTTTTCATAAGGTTGTTACTCTTCTCATCCAAGTACTACCTAGAAGGATAGAGACATCATGAAAAGAAAATCTTAAATAATGATCATCTTTAAAAGAAGTAATGCTCATAGTCCCTTGTTGATAATGTTTCTTATTTTATTTCCAAAATATGTAGAGAGGATCTCTCCGACATTCACCCCTACTAAACCTGCACATCATCCTTGATGGGCCAATCCTGTAATCAACTCTTAAAAAAGAGAATAAAATTCCATGGAAACATTGAATCTTGAAATCATCTATCATGTGCATGGGAAGATAAGTATTGTGCCTATGCAAGGCCGTATTGTGTAGCCCTACCAATTGCATACTCTGAAAATGCATGGGTAAACAAATATGATCCAAATATTAGCATAAAAGGTATTTGATGGTGAAGCTTTTGTGGTAACTAACATACATATCAGTGTGCATATACATCAATCCTTACAATTACTCTGTGCCTAGGTAAATCTCAATACGTGCCTTGATGCAAGGTCATGTAGTGAGACCCTACCATGCATACTTTATGTGCGATTTCAATCAGTGATGGTGCAAAAGGGCTAAGAGGATGTTGATGATGAGGTACTTCAAAATTAATGATGTCTGTTTTGAAATCAAATTTCATCTTTTTTATTTATTTAGAAGTGCAAGTTGATTGTGCAAGCTAAAGAAATAAACATGTGTATATGCATTGGTTTATGCATACTCAAAATGGAAAATAGAATCAATATGGTGCAAATAATGGAGAGTAGAAAACGAAGACTAAAAATGCATCGAATGCAAAACTCAATTCTCACTCCTCAGTCAGAAAAATCTCTCAAATCACTCAAACGCTCTCAATAATTTCAACCATCATTATCATCAAAGATAATCTTAAATTAGTGCATTCTTGTCTCATGAAAAACCTCAAGGTTTGTATAAAAAAGCCAACTTTACAATTCATCCTTACTACAATTTCTTTCATTTTATCCTATCTATGGATCTCTTCATGGTTCATCTTTAGTACCCGTTCATGGAGGATCATCTTCAAACTTCTTTTCCATAGATAAAGGTTTTAGAAGATTTTGATGAATTTTTCATATTTTGTTCAATTTATTTGATAATATCTTCAATCCATTGTTTTGTTTCTTTTCTTCAGTATTTTGATTATTGTTCGTACTCTCCTCCTCAATAATTTCTTTGATATCCTCACATTTTTTTTACTATATTTGTCATTGTTAATATCATGTTTCAATTGAGCTTTCAGACTTTTAACCTTTTGTTAATCAAATAATTTGTCATTTTCTAGAAACTTTGGATCACAAATTATATAGTATCTGTCATGTTTCTTTTCCAATTGTATTGAGTTTTCATATCCTTGTTCATCCGCTTTCAATCTTTCTTGCAATATTTGTTCAGCTTTTTGTTTATCCAGCTTTATTATCTTAACTTCATAATGTTAACCTCCTGTCTTCAATAATATTCTTAAATATCGCTGTGCAAGTACATTTATCATACTCTTTGTAGTAAGGTAAAGTCTAACAATTTACACATGTAAAATATTACACATCTACCATGCACAAAATATCAAATATTTGGTCTTTATATAACACTTCTCTTCTTGTCTTTCTAACAAAACTATAAACCCTTGGCATTGAAAAGCGCATGACGGATGATGAGATTCCCGGTTTCGATGCAAGGGCGTAGTCCCTTGTACTGATGTGAAAGCTTTTCCGCCACATAACAGCCTTAGATGTCAACTTTAAAGCACCTCAAGTAGTCATCCGAATGGCAGGTATATTTTATACTCTTATAGACTCAACATCACTAAAACAAGAGAATGTACTTTTAGTTGAAAAAATGTTTTTACAACCCTTTGGGGACCTACAATCCTCTGCAGGAGAAACTATTTTCCAGGAAAGTGATCTTGAAACGTATGATCAAAACTATGTTCCCGGAAAGTGGCCTATTGTAGTGCCTTAGAGAGACTTCAAGCGGTACCTTGAATATATGAACTTTTATATGTTTTGAAAGATTAACTTGAACTGAGAAGGAAGATACTATGCTCTTGCAAATGGAAAAGGATATCCATACGGTAATGCAGTCCAAATTCCAAAGAGACTGAAAATATGACACCGACCTATGATTTAAACTTTAGCATCCATTTCCAATGTAGAAACTGTTTTATTTTATGTAACATATTATGATATGCTATATTAACATAATATGATGTGCTATATAACATATTATTATAATGTGATATGTTAACAGTCCTCTCGACACCTCATCGATTCATGAGATTTTCGCGAGGCTTGAAGGAATCTTTACCGCCTAGCGCATGAAACAACAATGCGCTTCCAAAACAGAAAAAGAAAATCCCATCTGCAATCGTAAAAGCCAAACCAGCCGTTTGTTTAATATGAACTATCCGAATCAATATCTTTGATTTTCAGCTGAAAGTGTTCGGTTTATACCATGAATGCTGTTTATACATCACTTTCTGCTGTTGTCATTGTCAGCCTTTTGTACAGTTTAGTTTTGACGGTTTGCATAACATGACCCTTTTTAGAGGACTTTTTGTTTTCCTCCATGTGTGCCTCTACTTTCACACAGAGCACGAAGAAATAGAACATGTGAAGTGTGATTGAGAGCACGTGTTGATTTTTTGAAAATGATTGATACTCTGTCGGAGGTTACCTTCACACCAAAGGAGGTTATAGTTCATAACAGTAACTTGTCCTTAAATTGGAATGTATAGATGATCAAATCATCTATAGCATAACATAAGCTCCGATTGGTAAACCAAGGTACATATTTGTCAATTGGACTTCCGATAATCTGCAGGAATTGATAAATCGTAGAGTTTCACATAATCGCTTATTTTATGAAGATCTTAATTAAATTGGAATGTTTAGATGATCCAATAATCTTAGAGTTTCACATAATCTTAGAGTTTCGCATAATCACTTATTTTATGCAGATCTTAATTCAATGTTTGATTGTAACCTCTCTCATCTCTCTCTCTCTCTCTCTCTCAATGCACAAGAACACTCAATGCGAACGAAGTCATGCGGTGCATGAACTAAGGCATTCGAATATACAAGTAGTGTTGGAAAGTGAAAGCTGCTTTCTTTATTATGTAGAAAAATCTAATTGGAATCGTTTAAAGCTATATTCAAGACTTCGAATTGTGTCACTCCTGATTCCTTATATTTTGCTTTCTTGCATATTTCCTTCAGGCATGCTTAATATATAGCATCAATAAAATCATCATTCTCAAACCGTCACAGTTAAGTAAATTCATAGTATGAGGGAGCTATCTTCGAAGTCATGCTATCCTGTAATCTTGCATAATGTCGCCCTGCGATCGATGAGGTAATCTCAAAATTAGAGAGAAAAGCCCCTCCTAACGTCTAGACATTTCTTAGAAACAAGCACATGTCTTAATGCTAAATTATATAATAACTTTCTCTTTTGATCATGATTTTACATGGCCAGTCTGTATATTATGATACATGTAAGAGAGTGATTTCTCCTTATATTGATAATACTGTGGAATGATCTCGTCAAAGAAACTTAAGGAAACATGACCATCAGAAAGCAAGTAAAGATATATTTTTTCTTGCATGCGTCTAGATAAGAAATTCGAGTACTTGGCATGTACCAGATAAAGTATATTATAAATTGAAACTGTTTCTGATTCAGATCCCTCTCGTCCTTTAGAAGCATGCGCAAGGACATTGAATGAGAAGGAACTCATGAGGTGGGTGAAGTAAGGGAGCTAAACATGTTAGAACCGTTGAATAGTAGTATGCGAATACTTGAAAAGGGGCTTTCTCTACACATGGAAAAGTTTACTTTACATTCTCTTAAAGTATATTGCACATGCACAAGGACAATGAATGCGATGGAAGTCACAAAGTGGATGAATTAAGACCTCAAAACATACAAGTAGTGATGAAAGTACTATAACAATACTCCGAAGCTGCTTTTTCTATCATTGAGACCAATATAGTCAAACTATCTTGAAGATTCCTTCGACATAGCTTACTCGTACATGTCCTTCAAGAATTCTTCATATATACCATAAAGAAATCAATTTCGTTTAACCGTCACTTCTAAGTCAATTCATAGTAAGAGGCAAGTCTCCATGAAATCATAATATGATGTGCTCTGGCATGATTTACCTTGAAATCATGAGGTAATCTCTAAGTTAGAGTGAGAATCCTGTCGGAACGTGTAGGTACTGCTAGAAACAAGCACATATCTTAACGCTAATGTATATATAAAAGTCCTCTTTTGATCATGATTTTACATAGCCTCTGTATTTAACATCACACATATTAGAGAATGGCGTTTTCTGATATTGATAATTATGTGAAGTGATCTCATCAACGAAAGTAGGAGAAAAACATCCCAATCGGACATAAAATTAATTCATATTTTTTGTTGCATCCATCTAGCTAAGAGATTGGAGTACTTGGCATGTACCAGAACGAGGATCCTAAAAGTTCACGTCTTCACATATGCTTCGAAATACTCTTATCTTTTAGAAGCATGCACAACGAAATTGAATGACGAGGAACCCAGCAGGTGGATGCGTTAAGGGAGACAAAAATCCAAGAACTTTTGAAAAGTAGTATACGAGTATATCGATGGGGTTTTCCCTATCACGTGGAAATACTACTTCAAAATTTTATAAACTTTATTCTGGACTCAGCTTCATATAACCTCACCTTCCATCTATATAGGTAAAGAGTGCATGTCCTTAAAGATTTGTTAATACTTAGCATAAATAACATCTTTTCCTTAACCATCACCGCTGAATTACTTCATAGAGTGAGAAAAGAAAGCATACTCCGTATTTGAAATCGATGAGGTTATCTAATAATTAGTGTGAGAAACGTGTGCTAATGTGAATGTAGTGCTTAGATACAAGAACATGTGTTAATTTGAAACATCCCATACCACCCCTTTCCTGAACATGGAGATAGAGAATAATTCTTTCGGATATAGGTTTTTATGTGTTTTGATCATCTCCATGAAAAGGATTGCGAAACATAACCCATGAGACGAAAATTAAAGGTACAATTTTCCCTGCACCCATCTAGATAAGAGATTAGAGTCCATGGCATGTAGAAGAATGATCTATTTTTGAAGATACATGTTTAAGTGCCTACGTAATATGCCATTGGAAACCAAATGTTGTATGCCTATAGTTGAAATTCTATTCATATTTCACTTACTTATTTTGAGTATCTTATATGAAATATAGTGATACATAGTAATTTCATGGAAGAACCAAGCCATTTTGAGTGCGAAATAGTGCTTTGAAAACGATAATGTTCATTGATGAATATCCGACAAATCGCTAGTGCAATAGCTAGAAAGAAGACGAAGAACGTATTTCCAGAACTTAAAGATAAAGTTTGGAAGCGCTCTGAAACATGTTTAAGTTGCGTTTGAATAAGGAAGATGACATGTGAGAATTACATATGCACTTCCACACAAAACTAAAATGGTCAAAACCATATTCTCGTGTGGTTAAATGAAAAACAAAGTTCATGAGGTTATAAATAAACATTGTCCAAAGTTCTACGGAAAACACATGTTATTGGCTGCCAAAATTTGCGAAATAATACCTCAAACTGCAAAGATGTTCCATATACTGGGACCATCAAAGTACATTCAATGCGGAAATATATATTTGATAGTGTTATGACTATATTTCAGGACCATCAGATTATAAATATGACATGCATGCCTGCATGAGATCTGTGAGCCAGCAGATGCGATAAAACTTGTGAAAATGTAAATCCTATTTGCAAAATTACTATGGATATAAACTTCTCATTAGATTTTGAATGCCAAAAAATTTGCGTCCATAGGCATTAATCTATGAAAAAATAGGACCTTATAGATGTGGAAAGAGACCTCTATATCGATCAAGGGTAGAGGTTGTTAGCTTGTTGGTACCTAACAAGTGTATGAGAATGATGGTGCATGAAGCATGGTGATCAAGGACTTTGAAAGGAAGTATATATTCTATGATTTATATGATTGTGCTTGCTCTTCAAATGCATCCAGATATTGAGTGATATTCAACATAGTGAATTAACCCTTTTCTCCTAGGATTGGTTGCATAGTCCGTGTCTCTTGTTTTTCTTTCATCATATTTATAAACAATTCCTCCATCTTGCGCTCTTTTTATTGCCTAGAATGGAGTATCAAGTCTCTAATAAAGGGCTCTACAAGCTCTCTTAATTCTCTAAAAGTAGTACATGTATATGATAATGCGAGTTAAATATAATTTCATATATAAATGTTAGATGTTAGTAAATGTATGCATAGTTAATGCATGTATATTAGATGTTGTACATGTATATGTTAATGCATGTTAGTGCATGCATATGTTAATATATGTTAGATGTTAGTTAATGCATAGATGTTAGATGTGAGTACATGCATATGTAAATGCATGTTAGTATCTTAGTTAGTGCATAGATGTTAGACATTAGTACATGCATGTTAGATGTCTTGCATGCATGATAGGTAAATATATATATTTATGTTTATAAATTAGTGTTTATGCATGTTAGTTAAATGTATGTCTATTTTAATGTATGTCTATGCATGTTCATGCATGTGGGTTAGTGCATGTAAGTTCATGATAGGAATGTTATGTCATGTATGAATGTTTGTGTATGCATGTCATGTATGTATGCATGTTATGTATGCATGTTCATGCATGTATGTTATGTATGCATGTTTATATATGCATGTCCATACATATGTGTTAGTGCATGTAAGTTTATGTTTGCATGTTTGTGTATGCAAGTGAAATATATGCAAGTGTATGTTTGCATGTTTATGTGAGTGCATGTGTGCAAGTATGATAGTTTTTCTAGGTATGCTTGTATGCATAAGTGTATGTATATGTATGAGCACATGTATATATGTTCGTAAGTGTGTAGGAATGCATGAGAGGAATGTGCATATACATGTATGTTAGTATATGTAGTATGTACGTATATGCATGTGAAAGTGTATGAAGCCTATGTATGTATATGAAATATAAGATATATGCTTAAGTAATGCATGAATGAATGTTTGAGACATGTGCAAGTATATGATGCATGAGTGATTAGTGTTCATGTGTGTATTAATGAAATATGCTTATTACAATATGTATATTAAAATGAATGTCAGAACTTATGATATATATGTATTAGAAGAGTTAATTAATTTAGATTAACATGATTTTTTTATATGATACGTTTTAATGAGTGTTTAATATTTTATGAAAGCATACTTATGGTTTGTATCTTAATTTTCAGATTATATGAAGACAAATTTGATGAAAATAGAATTGAACAAGAAATACAAAGCTGGACTTTTGCTGCTAATTTCTTAGCTTTTGTATAGGATTTTCATGTTAATTTTTCGATGATATGCAACCTTTTGAAGATAGTTTGAAGAACTGAAGATTGGAAAAGAAATTTTACTTAGCTAGAATTCTATTGTTTAGCTTTGTATAGAAAATCATTCATATAAATAACTTATATAATATTAATCTATTTGCATTTTATCTTTTATGTCTGACGAAGCTTCATATAGTAGTACTTCTTTACCTCCATCTTTGTTTGAATTACTATTTCCTAGTCCAGTAGAAGTTAATGATACACAAAATACAAAAATTGAAGAATTACTTAAGGATAAAATTGTAGAAGAAACTTTGTTTACATTAGAATTTGATCGTAGATTGTCTATAGTATTGCCTTTAATTTCCTTTGTGTTACCTAGTCCTGAAAATAGTGAAGCTGTATTCCCTTCTTCCATAGTAAGAAATAGTGATAATTCTCAAATAGAAATGGAGTAAACTTGGCTGGGTGGACAAGTCCATGAGTTGCACCCAATTTTGGCATACGTTGACTTGTGAAAATAAAAATAAAAAGAAAAAACTTCTGAGTTGGGATGAAGTGTAAAAAAAGAAAAAAATATTAAAAGAAAATGAAAAACAAAAAATTAAAGAAAAGAGAAGATAAGATAGAGAGTTTGGATAGAAGGAGACAAATAGAGGAAACAGAGCATCATTCTACATGTTCAGTCAATAGAGCTTAGTATATGCCCGTACTTAGAATAAGGTGTTGGATTTCAATGGGTTGAATGAACGAAAGATCTACGAAGCCTATGATTTATTCATATCATTGGTTATCTAACTGCGCAAAGAAAAACATAAGAAGATGTATGTGAAGCTTACATCTACTTTATTTTCTAAAATTTTTATGAATCTTCATAAATTTGCAGCCCATTGGGATGTTTAGTGGGGGCAGATGTCGGGATAAGATCCCTCAAGGAGAGAGAGAGAGAGAGAGAGAGGGAAGAAGAAGAAGAAGAATACTAATTTGGAAAATTGTAGAGAATCATCCAAATTCGGAAACTTGGAGAGTTGGAATTCTATAAAAGAGACCTTGACTGATCATTTAGTTTTCCCATTCATGTTTCATGTAATTTCTTTCTCCTATTTTCCTTGTACTTTGTGTTTGTTGAGATAGTGAGAGAGAGAGAGAATATTATGAATGCAAACTAGGAGATAGAGCAAAGTTCTGGATCACATTTTCTTCTGCCTTGGTACTGCTGATGCTTTCTTAGAGTGGTAAGACATGACAGTCAGATAGAAGGTGTGCACTACAGGTTCCAAAAGTTATGTATTCCTCTGGAAGTTAGAAGGGTTCTTCTGCAAAGTAGCTTCGAGTGGAAGGACACGATCTCCATTAATCATGGCTATGCCTTGGAGTCTGGAAATCAAACTCTAAAACAATGAACACCTGCTTGAAGAAGAGTCGTATATGAAGGCTTCGATAGAGGGATCACAACAAAGAGAAATGGGAGTTGTAGAGTGCTATGTCACAAAGAATGAGAGAGAGAGAGAGAAAGAGAGAGAGAGAGAGAGAGAGAGAGAGAGAGAGAGACGATTGTTCGTGTGACTTTAGGAAGAACTAGTGTGTAGTCTTTTTGTTGATCTGTAAAGAATTGCGTAGTTGATAAGTGTGTGTCTTTTAATCTTGCCAAAGGAAAACTCCTTCTTCAAAAGATCGTCACAAGCAGATGCTGATGCCGGAAGGTACATGTTCTCTATCACTGTGACACAAATAATTTTCATATGTTTGGGGGTTGGGATCCCAAAAGCTACAAAAAATATGATAAGAGTGGGCAGCGCTATGCAATTGCATGCGTGATTACGACTTTAATATCTAAAATCTGCATAGCCAACAGTTTACCAAACTTGCATTTTAGCAGAATTGGAAGAGATCGACAGGCCGGTAATGAGGGGTGTGTGTGTGAGAGAGAGAGAGAGAGAGAGAGAGAGAGAGAGAGAGAGGAGCACAACGGTGCATGGGCTGAAGCAAATCGGTGATGGCAGGTCATCCGAGAGAGAGAGAGAGAGATAGAGAGAGAGAGAGAGGATGGCGATGAAAAAGTGCGCATGTAGGTCAGATGAGAGAGAGAGAGAGATGAGAGAGAGAGAGAGAGAGAGAGAGAGAGAGAGAGAGAGAGTAGCACTTAAGGTTAAGATCGGCAGAAGCTTCGCGACGACAGAGAAAAACGAAAGCACAGCAGAAAATGAGAGAGAGAGAGAGAGAGAGAGAGAGAGAGAGAGAGAGAGAGAGAGAGAGAGAGAAGCAAGGAAGAAGGTCGCACAGTGGATCTTGGGCTGGCAATACTAGAGGGACACGGGGACTTCAGCTAGACGGATGTAAGGAAGAAGCAAGGAAGAAGGTCGCAGAGTGGATCAAAAAAAGAGAGAGAGAGAGAGAGAGAGAGAGAGAGAGGGAGAGAGAGAGAGAGAAACGCTTCCAGAAGAAAGAGAGATGCGAGGAGAGTCGATTGAATAAGCGAAGGAAATAAACAAAGAAATGTTATGTTATTTTATTTTGTTTGTTTTTGTTGTATTACATTAATAACTAACTTAGAAAAACAAAAGAGCATGAATACCGAACTTAGACTTGTGAACGACTAATTTTAAGATTTGATGTAAATAAGATAAGTTATTAGAGTTAATTAAATAAATAAAATTAAATTAAAAAGATTATGTGAAACATGGATTGTAAAAAACGTAAAGAAATTAAAAAAAATTACGTAAATTGCAAGGAAGATAAAAAGAGAAATTAATTATTTTGAAGGATAGTTTTTCTTGCAAGTATGTTTTTATGAATTTCAAAATGTACTAATATCTTTGTTCATTGATTTTTTAGTGAATATTACATGAAGTACAGAGGATTTTGAAGACTGAAGTGAAGATTTTCCATATGAGAATGGAATCTTCCAACTAGACCTAGCACTACTAAAGCATTAATGTGTTATCATTGTAGAGAGTATGGTCATATGTAGAATAGGTGCTCCTTACTAGAGGGTGCACCTCCATGTCAACATTGTTGCCAAGACAAGGATCATGATACAAAGGGTTGTCCTCGCAATTACCCCGCTCCGATCCATATGATGGATGTGTCTTTAAAAGAAGAAGGTATGGCCCCAAAATTTAATGTTGTTTTACCATCCACACTACCTATGATGACTAGGGCTAGGCATGCAGTGACAACAGATGCAGAGGAGCAACATGCAGTCAAGGAAAGGAAAGAATGCAAGAGGGCTAATTTTGAGGAAGGAGTGGCCATTGAAGAAGCTTTGGACATAGTGAGAACTTCATTCAAGGAACCAACTTGATCCTAGGAAAATACTCAGGAGGTAAATATTGAGGAAATCTTGAAAGGAATTCATCATAAAGTCACTCAATTCAAACGTATTCAAATGGAAACAAAGGTGAGAAACCATCAACTAAAAAGTATATAGTATCCCTACAAGAGCCCACCTCCTAATATAGATGGCTTCATGTTGGACTTTCCTCTTGTACCCTTGGCAAACTATGAGAGCTAAACATTATCTATTCTTATAAAAGATGAAACTCTAACTAGTGTTATTAAAGATGGAGGCTTTGGCATCCATTTGATGTCCAATTTCACAACAATAAAACTAATTAAACTGAACTCCATGAAGGTTGCACCCTTTACTATCACATTAGCAGATCAACATCAGGATAAACCACTCTTCATCATCGGAAAATTACTCATGATAGTTTAGGGTTGTCAGTTTTTTTGTAGACTTTCTTGTTATTAGGCTGTCGGAGAGATTCTCTCTCCCTAAGTGGATATCCCAATCCTTTATTTTGACATATGAATTGTTGAACTAATGAATAGAATTATTGAAGGCATGGTGCTTATTCCATGTTGAGGCATCCTTGGATCTTCAGAAAGATTTTAAAAGAGGTTGAGCATTTGTAAAGTCACTTCCAACTTTATGCAAGAGTATGACGAGATGAGAGTGGGTGCATTCTTGGTTAGCATCTCATGTAACTAACCATTAAATATATCTATTTCTACTTTCCTATGCCGTACTACTCTTTTTCTTACAAAGTTCCCCTTTCGTATGTTGAGCCTTCGAAGATGATACTTAGTTAATGAGAAAAGTGAAGGATTGCTGGTGCATGGACGTTGTGGATGCGCATGGGATTAGTGCAGTTGATGTGATAAAAAGAGTTCGTAGCTATCAATCAAAGCCAAATACGAACAAAACTTGAAGACGGCAGATGGAATGCATAAAGCAAGGGCCATGCAGTTAAGTGAAGAAGAGTGATTACTTTTTTAGTTACTCTAAATAAAGAGTTTCGGAACAATAAGGAAAGGAGCGGCTGAAAAAAGAAGATTAGAGGGAGCAAGGCACAGTGAAGTCGGGGAAGATCGTGGGGAAAGGCCGATTCATGCATGAAAAAAGAGCGCATGGAAGGAATCAAAGAGGAGGGACCTCCTTTGATCATCCATATACTGGTCATATCTGCCTTGGGGGATTGGCAACTCTGAAGGGGGAAATGATCACTATTGAAGGGGAATGATCAGAGTAGAACCTTCCTTTGTCGCTGGAGACTTCAACTTACGGGAATGCATTGGGATTAGACAAAATTCAATCTGCGCAAAATTCTGAACTTCCTTCTTACAAGCCGTTAGAGAGAAGTGGAGAACAGTACTCCCTTTGTGCGCAGAAGGATCATATATAAGGTTTGAATGAGCTGGTGCTGAAGGATCGAAAGGAGGAGACAGAAGCTGCTACGCACTTTGGAAGGACCTGCACGCAAAGGAAGAGGAGGTATATCATTCATACTTGTTCTTTTAAACTGTGTAAATTTGATCCAATGATGCCGATGATGCCAATTTTGAGCTTGAGAACTTTGACGCTGTGATCCGACACCGTCACTACTACTCTAACAGACGACGGTGCTCCTTTCTGAAATTTTTGATGTTCTGTTGTTGATGTGATATTGATGCTATAATCAATCAATTTTTTTTAGATGGGCTTTAACGAAACGTTTTTTGATGATATCATCATCTGTACAATCTTTTAAAATATAACTATCACAGCTCTAATCAAAAGCTACCAATGATTTTTCTTCTCTGAACAGTTCTGAAGCTCTGAGTTCCCTAAAAAGCGTTCTGTGTCTTATGTTCAATACCATGGTGAAACTAACTATTATGTCACACATGAAGATGGAGCTAACTGTGTGATGCTTCTGGCTGTCTGAAGCTTATAACTGATCAACTGATAGAACATTGAGTCTGCACTGTTTTTGGGCTTCTATGATGTTTCATAGCAGTATCCACAAGTCAACTGGTCTTAGATATGTCAAATTACGATATGGATGATAACAGTGGGGAAGAGCATAGAAGATAAGTGCGAAGGATTGCAGAATGCTACTCAATCACATTTTTCTTATCCTTTTGGTATACCATGAGTGATAAGGATGCAAGCCAAAGTTGCTGGGACTTCCCTCCACTAGTGTTCAACAAGTATCAATAGTATATAAATGTGTATTTGTGAGTGATGTTTTGATTTTAAGACCAATCTTACGTCCGTGAATTCTTGACTTTGTATCAATCAATTGCTCTAGTTTAATTCTTTCACTTAAAAACAAAACGATTAAAATGATGTTGCATTTTGATAATCGGAATTGTTAGTATTATCAAACAGTAAAATATACATTCTCTTACTCATAAACTTTGTAAGTTCTTATCTTGACAGGTACACAATTGCTTTAGAATATTGTAATCTATAAACTAATTGCTTGAGTTACTAAGATAAGATAGGCTCCAGAATATAGAATCCAATATATATTGTCTGGTCACTATACCAAAGAACCTTGGATACCTTCTTATTTAGGGTAAAATAACTGCGCCAAATAGTGTCTAATAGAATTGAGTTATTAGATTTAATAAGGTACATTTACTAAGGTTATAAGTTTAGGGAAGGTAAAAAGTTATTACTTTGAAAGTATAACAGTTGTTTATCACTAAGGTATTTGAATTTAAAAGTATGTATATTCAAAAGGGCTATATATGTACAATGATAGTACTTGAATAACCTTGTTTATAGCAATTGATTTAGAACAATCTTAGTGAATTCGATTTTTTATTATTTATGATTTAAAATCGGTGTTGCATAATTTGCATGTTCAATTCTTGCCTATAAAATATGATTTTCCTTCTCATGAATGAAGGGTAAAGATTATGACCAAAGAGTGATATAGTTATTGATGTTCCAGATAAAAAGGACTAGAATTTAGGAACATTGCAAACAAATATCAATTCATCTTGATGTCTTGAGCTCGAACTCCATCACTTCCTTGTTTGATTATGTGGTCATTGGAGTTTCAACATAACCTTAAATCATAGGATATTTTTGATTTGGAATTCATGTTCACATCAAACTTCATGCAATCTTGTATACATGTCCAAATTCACAATCAAATTACAAGGCATGATATGCGTGTGTCATATTTTCAGCTGTTGGCTTGATCCACTAGCCATTGCTTTCCCTCCCATAGCACTACCATAGGAGAACTTCTTACCTTGTTCTCTTGGAAAGGCCTTGGCTAAGGCATGCAAAAGCCCTACAAGATTGGGGAAACAAGAAGTTGTGGATCTCAATGACCACTAATAATCAATTACAGATACACTTGGAATAAAGATATAATACTCGTAAGGCTATTGGGTATATTGTTGACACTCATGTAATGCCTTCTTTACCTCAAGAAGATGATACATTATTAAATTCGATGATGGGGAGTGTAGAATGTTGTACAATGGATATATGTGAGATGAATCATGCTTTTGTAGGAGTAGCAGATGGTGACCCAAGTCTTCAACAATCAATTTATGTCTATCATCCTCTTGTTTCTTGAAGGAAAAGAATTCCGTTTTATTTTCCATCCGATAATGTGGAGAAAAATAATGGTTCTTTTCTTGCTCTCAAAAATCTTTCCTGAGAATTGGCCCTTCACGTGCTCTTGCTTGCATATATGATCTCCACCATAGTTTGGAGACTCCTCATCAATGTAGAATTGCCACATTCCCTTTTGATTCCTCACTAAAGATGCTCAAATCAAATAAAGCTTGAGGCTCATTGCTCTGTGCTTCAAGATCCTCTCCAATTTTTGTCTCACCATCAAATTAATTTAATTTTTCTCTTTAAAACACTTGCTTAATCCTAGAACCACCTACATCATCATCATCTTTAGGGAAATGTTGTGGACTACCTCTATGTGCTTTTGTGATGCTCGCACCATTACCACCTTCATCATTGAGGTCCATGAAAGCATATTTAGTACCCTCTTTTTATTTGCTCGATCTTTGTTTACATAATTTTGCATTTACTCTATGGAAAGCTCCTCTTGCTCTTCTATCTTCTTCTTCAAATCATGCATATTGTCTCAAAATCCAACTTTGCACTGATACCACTTGTAACAAGTTTCTGATTCTTCAATCACTATCCCATACAAAATAATAGAATTCAACCCAACATGATATAAGGAAGAAAAATAGACTATGCACAGAACAAGGAGAGAGAGAGAGAGAATGAGAGAGAGAGAGAGAACTCTATTATCTATGTAGATTTAGAAGCAGCTATGATCTGGGTTACAAAATCTATCAAATATCTTCAATGTGAAGCCTCATCCATTGAGCTAACCTCGAGCTAATCTCAATCCCAATCACAATCTCAATCCTAATCCAAATCCTAAAATCAATCATAGAAGAAGAAAAGGATTGTGATCAATGCACAACCATCATCCCTCCCTAGCTCTTAGTCTTTGTCTTTGTATCTCCTTTTCTGCCCCTTCATGACCAATCATGCGTTCTTAAATATGCACTCTTAGAATCTGCATGCTCCAAGATAGTGGTTTTTTTGCATGTCGTATGCAACACTTCCAAACTACCCATGTGTCTACTTTTCATGTCCATCTCAAGAATGTGTTCAAGGAAGCATATTTTGCACTCACATTAAGGTTTAAATTGAATGGTATACTTAAGGGATGGAAGCATTCTCCAAGTGGGTATGACAAGCTTTGGGAAAGAACACTCAAGGAAATGTATAAATATATGCATTGATTAATAAAAAGAGTGTCCCTCGTTTTGTGCTTTTGCGATGAAATCCCTTAAGGAATGTGCATCAAGAAATTGTTTTCAAATTCATGTCTTTCTTTTTTTCGCTACGATATGATGTTTTGAGTGTAGGAAAAGGGATTGAGTTGAAAACTAGTTCAAGTAAGTGTTTGCTCTGATTGACTTTGTGATGACACGCCTTCCTTTTATACTTTTATGTGTGTTTTAACCTAGCATGATCCCTTTGAACTTGTATATTTATTTTAGAAAAAAGTCTACTAGCCCTTAAACCACTGTGTTACTTTGACTTAAGCCAATTTAAACTATTATGTGCATACTCACTTGAAGTCCTAAAATCCATATAATTATATAATCCTTGAGAAACTGTGTTAGTTTTACCCTTAGAAACCATAAAACCCTAACTATGACCCATGAAAACCTAACCTAAACCCTTAGAAAACGTATGATTTCAGCCCATAATATTTGAAAAATAAATGATCGGATTCTCTTCACTTATCTTGAACGCATTCTCTTCTAATCATGAGGTTTAAACCAGAGGATAGAATGTTTTGCCACTTGTGGATTAGGTAAAAACTAGACCGTCTTCTCGACCACAGTGGTAAAAAGATGTATGTTCTCTTTCTTCACTTCGGGCTTCACAAGACCCCAAATACTTTTCTTCAATAACTTTTCTTTACTTCAAATCATAAGGTCATTTGAAAAATCAATGGGAGCAAAAAATAAACAATTTGTATATTCAAAGGTTTATGAGGAAAAGGACACTTGAGAAAGAGAGACAGAGAAAATAAAAGAGAAAATCCTCTTTGAATAAAACAATCCTTCTCTTTGATTTTATTTTTGTGATTTTTCACTTTTACATTTTTCCTTTTATATTTTCATTCGTTTTTATATATTTTTTTTAATTCCTATTTTCTTTTTCATTTTTAATAATTCCTTATAAGATCCTATGTTGGTTTTAGTCGTTTCATTGTTTTATATCTTCATAAGGTAGCGAAGAAGTGCTAAAACCTTAAAAGAAATAACCATGAATTTCTTAGGGATATCATCTTAGTGCCTTTTGACCCACTTGTTGCTTGAATCGAAATACCTTGCTATTAGCACTACTCAAATCTTATTCTATATTCTTCTTCACTCACTTAATACCAAAGCTAAAGTAACAAAGTTTAATCGACAAACATCAACTCTTTTCTTAATTGGAGTTGTGCACAACTTCAAACCCTTTTCATAATTGGAGATACGCAAACTCTTTCCCATCGACTTCTTATGTGGCATCGCGTGCTCTATCCATGGGTCTTTACTCTTTCTCTCTCTCTTCATCTCTCTCTCTCTCCACTTTTTTCATTTGCATGCCACTGCCTTAATCCCTTTGTTTCTCTTTCCATTGCCAATCTACACTTCGATCTGCCAAAATGTTTCCCCAAAGGCACTGGATGTGACTTTGAGAAGCACATCGTCTCTCCTTTCTATCTCTCTCTGTGTGTGTGCAAAATTTCTATCAATTTTGTTTTCCTCCATGCTTGCGCCTTTCGTTGAATCCCTCCCTCCCCCCTCTCTCTCTCTCTCTCTCTCCCAATTTCTACGGTCACAACCATCAAATTCATTTTCATAGCAGAATATGAACTGTTTCAATCCCTCTTGATCCCTCTCTACGATCAAATCTCCTCCAAACTCATTTTCCTCGATCTTCTTTTGTGTGCATCATTACCTACCTTTTCTGCTTCAGAATTTGATCGTGCTTGTCTTCCTATTTTTGTACCCTGCTCCATTTTCTCTCTCTTATGACATCATCTTTGCTCTGCCACATAGATTCTACCCTCTCTCTCTCTTTGTGTCTCTCTCTCTCTCGCTCTCTCTCTGTCTCTTCTCTACGTGAGTCCATTTCTCTCTTTCTTTCTCTCTCTCTCTCTCTCTCTCTCTCTCTCTCTCCCCCTCTATTCTCCTCTCTCTCATTCTCTCTCAAAGCTCTCGAATGCTTCAACATCCTTCTCCATCGTGATTTCTTCTATGCATCTTCTCCATTGCTTGCTCTCTCTTTCTTTCATTCTCTCTCTCTCTCTATCTCTCTCTCTCTCTCTCTCTCCCTTTCTCATTTGATCTCTCTCTCCCTCTCTCTCTCTCCCCCATATGATCTCTCACAGCCATCACTGCAACCACCTTTTTTGTCTAGATTTTTTGTGAAACATCTTCTATATCTCTCGATGCTAGTGCACATCACCATCCTTCATCATGCTCTAGCTAGCACGGACTAATCTTTGTTGTAAGCAAAGATCTAACTCTCACACTATCATCGTCATCTTCTCCATAATTTTCATCTTGATCTATAAATTCATTTAATCTAATTCAAATACTATCATCATCATCTACTTCATTGTCGTTGATATCTTCCTCTTCTTATTCGTCAAATTATGGTCCCTCATTATCCTCTGCATCAACCTTGTCATGATACTACAAAGATTTGATCATGGAAAACCTTTCTAGTGATGATCCTGTACATGGTTGATAGAGCACTTGTATAAATCCAACGACAAAACGTTTAATTGTGAAAGTGGAGCGTAATCATCAAAATGTTGGATTTTTCTATTCCAAGGATAGATATCTTGTAGTGATTGGAGGCCAGTAGGGACAAGAAACTCAATGCCACCTCATATCTAATTGCTATTGAGATTTAGGTGCTTCAAGTGTTCAAGAGAGGGAAAATCTGCAAGATAAGCGAGTCCAACCTTTGCAATGAAAGCATCCAAAGCTAAGGAAAACATTCAACTAAAGAATGTGCAAGAGGATGACCTTGTGAACACCTAACAAATCTATCCAGAGTTAGAGACCTCATTGCAAGAGGATCCTTTTTTCTTTTACAAGCCACTTCCACATCACTTTCCTAGACCTCATCATGTTTCTATACTTATTTCTATCAAAAGAAAATCTGTATGATTCTAGGTTGAACAGCTCTCCATCAGAAAGCTTTGACATTCCAGGGCTAAGAAGATGGGTTACTATGAGCTTTTCACCATAGTCATGAGCTTAAGAAACCCTTCCGACTGATGAAAGCATCAAACAACATTGTCCCCAAATCCTATGATTTGACTACTGCTGCCATCACCTCTCTCTCTCTCTCTCTCTCTCTCTCTCTCTTTCTCTCTCTCTCTCTATGTCTCTCTCTCCCCCTTCTATCTCTCTCTCTCTCTCTCTCCATTGAGAGCCTCTGCGTTCTTTGTCGCCTTCGTCTTCGATAACATTCTCTCTCTCTCTCTATCTATCTATCTATCTCTAATTCATAGAGGATAGGAGGGATAAAATACATATTAATCATTCTCTCCTTTCTCATTCATAACTAGGAGAACTCTTAATAGAGAGTAGAAGAAAAAGAAATGATTACACTAAAGAAAAGTGGAGATGGTGGGAGGGAAGAGAGATGAATTTCTCTCTCTATCTCTCTAAACCCTCTCAATGAGCATAAAGTGCAAGGAAAAGGAAAAAGGAAGAAATTACCTTAAAAATCAATGGGAAAACCGAATGAGCAAACAAGGTCTATTTTATAGAAATATAGGTTTCTAAGTCTCCAAATTTGGATGATTCTCTAGAATTTTCAAGATGTTTCTCTGTCTCTTCTTTGCAAACTTAGGATCCTCATTTTCCAATTTTGGAGTTTCCATACTTTTTTTCTTGAGAGAATAATAAATTAATTAATAATGGCATTTATCAATGTACAAAGGGCAACACTACCCCACCATTTATAAAGCAATGGCAAAATACATTTGGCCACATTCAGCGACTCAAAATGTAGATCGGTACAACAACTAGTAGAGTACTTTGGACTACAACTAGTGGCAATAGTATAAGGAAGCCAAAAATCCTGCAATAAAGAGGACAAAAAGTAACTATAGACACAATTCCACCATCTCAATTCTAGTGGCTGAGTACAATTTCAAAAGGGAGTCTCTCCATTGGCTAGATTTGGTAATTTACAAATGCCTGGATAGAGAGAAACCCTCCTCGCGAGCACCAACAGTGGCAGCAAGAGCTTTCATGCTCATAGCCTTCAGCTCAGACAATAAAGAGAATACAGTTGCACTTGTGGAGTTCTTGTTGCTAAACACAACCATATTTCTACTCTTCGAGATACTCCATAGAATATTGGCTCTCCATATGTTCCACAGACAAAACCAAAGTTGTTGGAGACACCCAACAAAAGTTCTTTGTAGCCAAGCTAGAACTTATGTTTCTGCGAAAATGATAAGATACAACTCCAAAAACATTGAGCATGTAAACAATTGATGAAAAGGTGCGAGAGATCTTCCAAACTACCACAAACAATACAGACACCATTATTAATATTCACCACATCACATTCTATGGAATAAGCTAGAGGAGAAAGGAGTGTTTGATGTTCACAGGCAAGTGCCAAATACACTGAAGTCTATGAGACCATTCTTGAGCATTTCAACTAAATTTTGAGAGTTTGTTAAGCTTGGGTAGGATCAAAGTGATTCTCACTCTCCTGGATTTGAAGTTCTTTAGCATGTCTTGAGCAATGTCTTCTAACTTGATAAGTTTCCTCTGAATACTGAGGTCCACCCTCCTAATTAGCATCATCCTATGCTTCAAATGGACCTGCAAACAACCAGAAGAGCAATGAGTATTTGAGATATGATCTTCAGACATGATTTCACCATTTAGGCTGAAATCCTTCTAGGTAGTGAAACCCAATTTGGAATATTTGTGCTCTCTCATCCCAAGATAGCCATTATTCCACAGAGATAGCCAATGTGTCCAAATATTTTCCTACAAAAAGATGTCAAAGTTATCAAAGAAGTACTTGTGGGGAGAGACCAGAATGTCCCACATAGAGTGATTCTTCCAAAATTTGTAATCGGATAGAGCGAAATTATTCACATTTGTTTTAATAAGGATGGCCCAACAATCATTAGAAGTTAGAGGCCAAACAATCCATTTTGTAGCCAGGTTAGTAGACATCTTAATAGGACAAAATAAGCCCTCAAACCCTTCCTTCTTAGCCAGGCAATAAATTTTCCATGCAACTTTAGGGATCTAACTGTGATCTAAAATCCCTCCCCATAGGAATCTTCTGGAAAAACAAATAACTACGTGAAGTGCTTCTTATTAGGAACCCAACACAATAGGCAGTAGACCAAGGTAGGGAAAATATAATGGTTTAGGAAAAAAACTCTATGAGATAGAGAAGATTGACAACTATACCACATAAAAAAGGGTTTACCTGAATTTATCCATAAACCATTCCCACCTTTGATGGAGACTCATTTGAAAACCCATAGGATTATCAAGGAGCGTGAAAACTTCTCCTTCTTTGATGAATTCACAACCAATGTTCTCAATGCACATGGGAACAAAATTAGAAGAGGATCTAAAAGCAACGTTTTTGTGATTAATAACTGAACCACTAGCCAAACAAAAAGGTGTTAAGAGATTCTAAAATACAATTGGCAAATCACTCTTCAGCTTTAATGAGGATATTAGTGTCATCTGAGACATAGTTGTTTATCACAACCATGTTAGAAATGCCTTCAAATCTCTTATTCTCAATAGCATCTTTAATAATCCACCCAAGGGCATCACTAGCTATGGCAAAGAGGAGGGGAGCAAGGGGGCATCCTTGCCTGATGGACCTTCTAAGTGAGCATTACCAAAAAGAGTAGTAGCAACTTTTATAAACCTTTTACCTGCTGCTATGTCATGCAGAGATTTGAGCATAAAGTCCCACTCAGTTCTATCATAAGCCTTGTCAAAGTCAATTTTAAAGAAATAAAAAGGTTGGCTAGACTCATTAGCATACTCAAACCCTTCCCACATAGAAATAATAGCATCTAGAATATATCTCCCTTTGATAAAGCCTTTTTTCTCAGGACGAATCATGTATTTCATCATAGGGCTAAAGTCTCCTAGCAAAGGAAGAAGCAAAAACCTTATAGATACTGGTACGGAAAGTGATAGGCCTTGAGTTATTCAAGTCCTCTTTAGAACCGTTTTTATGTATGAGCTTTATCACTCTAGTGTTGATTTCAATAGGAAGAGAGTGTGTGCTAACAGATTCATTCCAGATCAAGAGAATAAAAGGAGTCAAGAAATCTTTAAGCGCAATGTAAAACTCATTAGGAATCCCATCAAGGCCACTAGTCTTGCGAGGTTTCAATTTACCTATGGTTTCTTTAATCTCATGAGTAGTGAGGGCACGTCTAGCAAGGAATGCAAGGAGGAATAGTTTTCTTCCTTTTAAGAGAGATGAAGGCTCTTGCTCCGTGGATACCTCCCCCACTTGGGAGAGCTAGAGAAAACAATAGTAGAGAAGCGAGAGGCCTCCTGCAAGTTCTCCTCATCATTGATAGCAAAACTTCCAAACTTTTCATAAGCATTGGAACAAAATCTTTATTTTCTTCTTTTTCAACAAACCAAACATACTGTTAGGTCTATCAAGATTCCATTCCCAAAACTCCCTTGAGGAGGAAAGAATGCTCCTAGCTTCAAGGTACTCTTCAAACTTCAATGTCTCCTCTAGTGATAAATCAAATCCATTTTATCGGGTCTAAGAGAGGAACCCAAAAGGTCTATCTCCTTGACTATATCAGCTCTTCTCTTACCTCTAACAACTCTCTTGAGAGACTTATAGTGGGTGAAAAGAGCTTTAATTTCTCTAACCAAGTGAGACCAAGCAACACAAGGGTTAGAGTACTCCCTGTAGCAATGGGTAATGATGCCCTTGGAATTTTCTAACACACAAGGAACTTTAAGAAGAGCGCGATCTAAGTGAGGCCAACCCGATCTAGTCTTAGGATAGCTAAGCTTAAGGGACACCCTCAAAGGAAGGTGATCCGATATGCTTAACAATTATTCAAGATCAACTTTCATATCCCCAAACTAATGGGATAAAGCAAGGTTAATATAAGCACGATCAAGTCTAGCTGCACAAAAATGGGAGAGTTTCTACCTTTTATTCCACATGAAGCCTGTTTGGGGAGAAATATCAACGAAGTCTTGCGTATTAATAAGTTTGATCCATTCCTTCCACTCCTAACCAACTATAACAATACCTCTTTTATGAAATCTATCACTAATGGTAGTGACCATGTTGAAGACCCCAGCAATGATAAGGAGTCCAATCAGAAGGGACAACTCTGACTAGCAAACGGACCTCTAATGGGGATAATTAGAGGCATAGTGGCTGATAACGGAATAGTCAAAAGGATGGCATAGGGAAAAACCAACCCATTCATGACTGGGGCTCTAGATTTTTCCTTGATAAATTGATTATACCTATTGTGAATACCTATAGCTGCCCCTGCCTTACCTTGAGCGTAGGCCGAAATCAACTAGTCATGGTTAGTAGACATGCTCTTAAGATGAAAATTCAATTGAGCTCTCGAAAGCTTAAGCTCCTCAAGGAAAATACGGTTAGAAAATAGAGATAGGTCATACATCCACTTGTTAAAGCACTTAGCTCTAGTTGGATCAGAGATCCCTTTTATGTTATACAAAATGATATAAAGATTATACATGGTCAAAATACAAACCAAATCGAAGTAGAGAGGACACACATAGTTTTTTTTCTTAAGATTCTTGGCGATTCTATTCAAGGAAAATGAATTTTTCAAGATATATTTCCTTTTTGCTTTCAAAAGACTATCTTTCCTTTTCTATCTAGAGAATTTCTGACCTGAAGGAGCTATGTTCTCTTTTTGGCAGAGATTTAGAACATCAACATCATTACCATGACACAGGAGACTATTAATTTCAGCCTCATCACATTTAGAAAGCTCCTTAATGAATCTTCCATCATCTTGGCCTGCATGCTATTAGTCTCCAATCTAGAACAAAAACCAGAATTGTTTGAATAATCAGCAGACAAAACAAATCTTTTTTCTTTTTTGAACAACATTCAACCCTTTTCTGAGATCTAGTCGACCTTGTTTGGTGAATCTCCAAAGATTAATATTGATTTCTTCAAGAATCTGTGGATCCCATATGGGATTAATGGTGCCTTTAGGTCACTGATCAAGGATTGCCACTACAAGAGTACACAGATCTTCAACCCAAGGATAAAAGTCAACCAAAAAATTAGGTAGTTGAATCCAAATAGGCATAGGAGCGGGTCTAGGACCACGCGGGTTAAATCCCCAAAACCATTTGAAGAACAAGAGAGACATGTTACAGATAATCGATTGCCCATGTGTTATGACCCTAAGCGCACTAATTGAGTTGTCAAACAAGAACAAAAAATATCCACTGGGTAGATACTTAATTTGCCTAACTACTAGCCATATGGACTCCTAGATAGATTTGATCCAATGTTTGAACACATCCATAGGTGGTTCAGGACCGTGCCATAGGAAAATAACTACGCACTCCGATAGTTGACTTTGCCATTGAGCAAGAGACCCCTTGTCAATGACAAGCATAGAACCGTCAAGCCGACCAGTACTAGTGCACATTTCCTTGAAGAAACAATCAGGAGTGTAGTGTATATGCGACTTACGTTTGACGACATCAGAGTTCTGCAAAGGGAAGCCAGGCAAAGCTGACTGCGTAATTCCAAAGTGAAGAGCATCCGCAAAAGATTTACCTTGCTCAAGCCATGGAATTATAGTATGAGAAAGAGACCCTACCTGAGGGAAGAGGTCAAAGTTGGATGCTGAATCTTCAGCCAAACCAAAGCCCCATCATTTTCCGCACCTTCCACAATGCCATTGAGTTCCTTATTTGAGCTTACAATGGGGAGATAGCGAGGCAGAAACTCTCCATTAGCACTTAATGCCTCCTCCGAGGGCAGAATCAGCATGTTGGGCACTTGAGATACGAACTAACCACCATCAACTTCATGTAGAAAGGCTCCTGTAGCCATTAAAGAAGAAACCTGTCCCCCATCCGAGGGAGAACATGAAGAACAACCACTCAAAACTCGGCAAAGAAGGCACGACTATCCGCTTGAAAGCTTGAGGAAATGCATGCAGTACGATTGCATGCGGTCAAGACTAGAATCGAGTCTCCACAAGAACACTAAACCCTCGCATCAACCTTTCCTTACTATTTTTATCTTTTGCTTTTATTTTTTATTTTTTGTTTTCTATTTCTCTATTTTTTATTCCTTTATTTGTATTATTAAATTCTTTTTCCTTTTGATTAAGGTTTTTTCTTTTGGTTTCACACTTATACACAACATGTTTAATTAAAATAAGGGTTAGGGTTAGAATAAATCATGATTTCAGGATCCTAACCTAGGGTTTTATTTGGATGAGATTAGGGTTTCTCCTTACGAGAGAGAGAGAGAGAGAGAGAGATAGAGAGAGATTGTGGCGATGGTAGCAGTAGTCGTAGGAGAGGATATGAGACGGTGCCATTTGCTGCTTTCGTTGGTCCAAAGGGTTTTCTTAGCTCATGACTATGATGAAAATCTCATAGTAACCCATCTTCTGAGCCGTGGAATGTCAAAACTTTCTGATGGAGAACTGTTCAGCTTAGCTTCATAGAGTTTCGCTTGTGATAGAAATAAGTATAGAAACATGATGAGGTCTAGGAAAGTGATGTGCAAGTGGCTTGTAAAGGACAAAAGGATCTTCTTGCACCGAGGTCTCTAACTCTGGACGGATCTGTAGGTGTTCACAAGGTCACCTTCTTGCATGTTCTTTACTTGACCGTTTTCCTCAGCTTTGGATGCTTTGCATTGCAAACGTTGGACTCGCTTCTCTTGTAGAGTTTCTCTCTCTTAAACACCTAGAGCACCTGGATCTCAGTAGCAATCAGATATCATTTGGCACTGAGTTTCTTCTCTCTCCTCGCATCGAATCACTGCAACAAATTGATCCTTGGAATAACAAAATCCAACATTTTGATGATATTCCTTCACTTGCACATTTAAACGTTCTTTCTCTGGATTTATATGAGTCCTCTATAAACCGTGTACACGATCATCACCAGAAAGTTTTTTCCATGATCAAATCTTTTTGGTATCTTGACAAAGTTAATGCAAACGATAACGAGAGACCTGAATCTGACGAAGAAGAAGAGGAAGATGTTGACGACGATGAAGTAGATAACAATGATAATACTGCAGTCAGATCTCATGGCTTTATGGATCAAGATGAAAATGATGCAGAAGATGACAATGACAGTGCTGGAGTGAGATCTTTGCGTACAACAGAGATTAAACAAAGCTGGCTGGAGCATGATGAAAGATGGTGATGTATAGGAGAATAGAGAGAGATAGAACTGTTTTAGGGCAGATCCAGATGAAAAAGACGGTTGCAGTGATGGCTGCGAGAGATCGCAGGAGAGAGAGAGAGAGAGAGAGAGAGAGAGAGAGAATGTGCATAGAAGAAATCACAATGGAGAAGGATGTTGAAGCAGGAGAGCTTCGAGAGAGGGCGAGAGATGGACCGACGTAGGGGGGAGAGAGAGAGAGAGAGAGAGAGAGAGAGAGAGAGAGAGGGTAGACTCTATGTGGGCAAAGTAGAGGTGGTGTCGTAAGAGAGAGAAAATGCACGGTGCAAAACTAGGAAGAGGGGCACAATCAGATTCTGAAGCTGAGAAGGTCGGTAATGGTGTTCGCACAAGAACATTTAGGAGAATGAGTTTGAAGGAGATTCGATCGTAGAGAGGGATCGAAACAATTTGGATGGTACTGTGAAAATGAATTCGGTGATTCCGACTGTAGACATTGGGTGAGAGAGAGAGAGAGAGAGAGAGAGCGAGAGAGAGAGAGAGAGAGAGAGAGAGAGAGAGAGAGAGATTCGACAAAAGGTGCAAGCATGGAGGAAAACAACGATGACAAAAATTATGCATAGAGAGGGAGAGAGATAGAAAGGAGAGATGAAGTGCTGTTCAAAGTCACATCGAGTGCCTGTCGAGAAACATTTAGGGAGATCAAAATGTACATTGGCGGTGGAAAGAGAAACAAAGGGATTAAGTTGGTCGCATGCAAATGACAAAATCGGAGAGAGAGAGAGAGAGAGAGAGAGAGAGAGAGAGAGAAGACCTCTCGATAGCTCACTCGATGCCGCAGACGAAGGAGATGGAAAAGAGTTTCCGTATCTCCAATAAGAAAAGAGTTTGAAGTTGTGCATAACTTCAATTATGAAAAGAGTTGATGTTTGTCAATTAATCTTTGTCACTTCAGATTTGGTGTTAAGTGAGTGAAGAAGACTGCAGAATAAGATTTGCGTGGTGGTAATGGCAAGGTACTTCGATTCAAAGAGAGCATCCGGTGAATCGAAAGGCACTAAGATGATATCTCTGATAATTTCATTGCTATTGCTTTTAACGTTTCAACACCTTTTCGCTACCTTATGAGAAAATAAAAGAACAAAACGACTAAAACCAACATAGGACGTTATTAGGAATTATTAAAAATTAAAAAGAAAAATAGGAAAATAAGAATATGTAAATAAAAAGAAATGAAAATATTATAGAAAAATGTAAAAGTGTAAAATGAAAAACATAAAAAAAAAGATTTGTTTTATTTAGAGAAGTTTTTCTCTTTTTCTCTCTCTTTTTCTCGAGTGTGTTTTTCCTCATAAACCTTTGAATATATTCATTGTTTATTTTTAATTTCCATTGATCTTTCAAATGATTTCATGATTTGAAGTAAAGAGAAGTGATTCACGAAAAGTATTTGGAGTTTTGCGAAGACCGAAGTGAAGAAAGAGAAGATACATCTTATATGCATTGTGGCCGAGAAGACGGTCTAGTTTTTACCTGATCTGCATTGTGGCATAAACTTTTATTATCCGATTTAAACCTCATGATTAAAAGAGAATGTGTTCGAGATAAGTGAATACAATCCCATCATTGATTTTCAAATATTACTTGAGACATTACGATACAGAAGAAAAGCATTTGGATTTTTTGAAGTGAAGAAAGTGAAGACCGAAGATCAAAAAACAGAAGTGAAAAGAGATCTTCTCCACACTATGGCTGAGAAAACTATCTAGTTTATTTTACTTGATCTACATTGTGGCAGATTTTTTTCAAGTTTTATTACCCACAATGACACTACGATAGTCATTTGTATATTGATCACGATCATCGAGCAGAGTTTTTTATCTAGCACTCTTGAGTTTTGTGTTCTCACTGAGAGTATTGTATTTTCTTTTCCTATTCACGTGGATCCACCAGAATATCTACGATCCTTCATCCCATGTGGTCGAGGGCTTTTTCCTTCTCCTTTGAAGTGCAAGGCTCCGAGTGTGAAAATGCTGCTCGCCAGATAGAGACGATAGACACACATGCGTGCGTGTGAGGCCCGATCCAACCCCATGTAGAGCGTCGCTCCTAGACCTCTGCTCCCTTTCTTCCTGAGAGCGTGCACGCGATTCTCCTTACTCTTCGTCATCTTCTCTGATATGATCGGGTATGATGCCTCTTTCTCTGTCTATTTGATTTATCATCTTTGTAATGCATGAAGGCCTATGTTGCATATGAAGCTTTGTGTATTCTCCTGTTAATGGTGCATCCGTAGTCGTTAACATTGGCATGCCCGCATCTACACGTCCCCATAATCCCTTGTTGGTGTGATTTTCATCTATACCTTCCGGATTTTGTGGCACGCGTTCCACTGCAGGAATGACATTAGTGTCAACCCCAACCCCCCCCCCCCCCCCCCCCCAAAACGTCTGGCCATCCCCTCCTTTGCAAACCTCCGAGGCTATCTCATTACCGTTGTAACCAACCATCTACATGTAGAGTGATGGCACATGCCGAGCCATCACACAGAGAGAGTGAGTACTCCATGGCCATCTTGAATGTACTCATGAGGAATCAGTAGTCATCACGTGATCTGGCTTTACGCTAGCACATGCGGGTTTCTCTACCATAATTATCAATTTATCACTCCAGTGTTGATGGGTTCGTTGCCTGAATTTCCAAACGGGAATATAATGGCTTGACCACCGGGCACCAGCTCGATTAGCCCGCCGACTTCCACATTGACCATCTCTAAGCCTTATGATTAGAGATCATCATTGCCACCTGATGAAAACAAGAGAGATTGGGCTATTGCCCCGAAATGTCTGTTGTGTAAGCCACCAACTCATTTGGAGCCAATCGTTGGGGCTACGGTCTTTTGCTGCGCTTTGTTGCTAGACTCGCCTATGCACCTGGTGGACTGAGATTCAGCAGACGATAATACCACGATGCAGATTCCCGCGATTTTCTCGGTGCTTCCCCGGTGCTTTTCTCAGTGCTTCCCCAGTGATTTTCTTGGTCCAGTGACTTGCGTTGTTTTCGATGCTCCCTGATCATCATCCGATTAGTGATCAAAGTTTTGCCTTCATTTTCGGCGGATTTACAAAGGCGTCTGCTTTTTGTTGAAGCTGCTCTTTGGGAAAAAAAAAGAGAATAATTCAGTCATACGACAAAGGCACAATGATTATGAGTTAAAGTGGTGAGAGTATGAGTCCACTTGTCATGCGTCTGGTCGCCATGAGTCCGCTAATTCCGATGAAACCTGCTCCATGATTTCTCCTAACCATGCTCATTCTTGAGAATTCCAGTTGCGGTGTGATATGGCTGTGCACACAACAACCAATGTCAAACTCACTCCTTGCAATGGAGAATCGATTGGCCTATCCAATTCTGAATACTCTCCGAAAGGGTGAAACGCGGAAGGAGGTTTTCGAGTCTCCCTCTAGCCATATACATGTTATTAGATGCGTAATTGCCAGGGGTATGGTGGGGCCTCGCAAAATGATTCCTAAATGAAACCGGTGCACATTCCGTGGCGGAAGTTCGTGCTCTTCGTTACAGCCTTTGCTCATGCTAACTGAAGAAGATATGGGGTTCGAGCATAGAAATAAATAAATTAATAAGTTAATTAAATAAATAAACAAAATAAAAAATCAATCATAATAATAATCATAATCATAATAAATAAATAAATTCTTCTCTGGTTGTCACGTTTTGTAGTTGAATAAAAGTGTGCAGCTATGTATGTTTGACATAAACCGGGCACGAGAGAGAGACCGAACGAATGAAACAAATAAATAAAGAAAGACAGAGAGAGAGAAAGAAAGAAAGAGACAAAGCAAAATAATATTTTCTTCTGTTTTTATTATCTTATCTCTCTTTCTCCTTGATGAGAATGATGAGATCTACCCCTTCCCAGTTATGCTCTCTGATGTCTTTCTCTTCAAATAAAGATTGCATCCCTTCCACCCCTCCTTGACACTTAAGATGACGATCATGATTGAGATGCCTTTGATTATATTATCTGCTTTATTTTTTTGCGTGCCACTTAAGATTGATTGTCCTTATGATGCAAAGAATAACCATGTTTACACTTAAGATTATGGATGGAGTGATATTTTTAGCCTTAATAGATTAGAGTGCGACATGTTTCTTATTTGTCATATACCACGATTCATGAATAATGGAAGGGTATGCTCGAGGCATGGAAACCCTACCAAATGTGGGTTTGTATCCTAGTGTTTGACATGTTGCATGATGATGGTGATGCGAGTATGCACGAGGTGGTGTGGTATGAGTGCGAGGTAGCGTTAATTAGGAAGAAGCACTCCTTATAAGTTGGTTATTAGTTCATATTGTAGTAGTTATGAGGAGACAACTATGAAGCAATGACAAAACATTTGGCGATGATGGGGTTGCACATACTGTTGTTGGAAGGATTTCATCCTTCGAATTGAAATATAGTTAATTAATTTTTTTTTTCAGATTGGCTATCTTAAGACTCCCTCGATCAATTACCTTTGATATGATTTTTTGATTTGACCAATCACTCTTCAGTACATGTAGGGAGCAAATAATAGAAATGTGTGTTGCTTAGGAATATCACCATGTGAACCTTTATGATCAATTAAACCTCCTATATAAACCCTAAATTAAGTGAATATCCTATGCGCCTAAGAATTTGTGTGTAGGGTTCTCTATGAAATTGTAAGGCCTATCATCTCTTTTAGTGTATTTAAACTTATATGTATGTACGACTATCATTAAGAATGTGCCTAAGTGTAGATATATGCATTCATGATTGGATACCTAAGAAAGGATTATTGAAATGTGCCTATACATTTGTGTTTATGAGATTGCATGTGTATGTTGAAATATGTATGAATCTATGTATGTCCAAACATGCTCCTAACCTTATATGACTATGTTTGTCTCCTCAAGTATATTCATGTTTTTATAAATATCTATGCACATTTTTGTTTATGAATAAGGATAAGAGTGTCTATATACCTATGTGTGTGAAAGTGCATGAATACTTAATTACATGATACCATCTATATACCCTACATTTGCATACGTGTTATTAGGTTTTACCCTAAGTGTCTATGTATTTGTGTGATTGTGAGTACGATACCTATTTGTGTTTGCTACCATCGGGTATGGGTATTAACCCATGTGTCTATCTATATATGTATATGGGAATTTAAGTAAGTGTGTTTGTGCTGAGGGATTGAGTGTGTATCTATATCTATAGGTGGGCAAAAGTATACGTAGATAGTATTAATGTTCATATGTGTACTTATAGATATTCTATAAAAGTATAATTATTAATAAGCATAAATTAATATGTGTTCATTTAAATATATGTGTGAGTGGTGTGCAAAAGATAACGAATAAGAAAAATGTGTGGCGCATGAGTAAGAATAACAACAGCGTGGTGCATGAGTAGAAATTAAAAAAGTGTGGTGCACGAGTGAGAATAAAAAAAGTGCGGTGCATGAGTGTTGTGTGTGCATGTGTTTGTGTGTGCTTGTGTATATATATGTATGTTATATGTTTGATTTTTCTAATGTCTTTAATTTCAGAGCATTGGCAAGCATTTTACGAGGAATTGAGATCGGGAGATTGGAGTTACATATATGTTACTTCTTCCACTTTACCTATATCAATTTTTTTTAGCTTCATCTTGTATTAGGATATTGGAGATTAGCATTTTTACTTATATTTGTATATGTTTAATTTGTTGAAGTAGTTTACATTCATGATTAGGTTCAACAAGAAAATAGTTTTATTTAATACACATCAAAGATTATGCGATTGGTGAATCACTTGATCAATCATCAATTTATATTGTTCTGTATTTATGTTCAATGTCTATGAATAATGAGTCTATGAATGAGAATGCGATTTCTTCATCTTTTATTTTTTATTTTTTATTACCTACACCTATAAATTATACCACTCAATCTAAGAGGAACATATTTAATATAGAACTTTGGTCTCCAATCATGCCCCTCACCATTTGGTGAACCCGACGTGAAATGTGACAACTGTGTGCTTGGGATTATTAGACGTGTTTTAGTATTGATTAAAAATTTAACTTTTGTATTCATCGTTTCTCCATGTGAGTGGAAAAAGGAGCTTAGTCAATTGCAACAACAAATCGAGACCTTGGAGGCATAGACCGTTTTCCTTGGTTGTTGAGGGTTGTTCCCTAGGGAACTAACCACCTCTACGCGAAGAGAAGCATTCAACAAAGGAGGAGCCTTGACACTTCTCCCCCCCCCCCCATCAACAAGAAGAAAGTTTGTATTTAGGCCATAATTTTAAAGGATTAAACTTGTCCTACAAAAAACTTGAAGGTAATGGTTATTAAAGTTCATTTACATTTGCATAGAAAGTTTACATACATCACTTGCATTTGCTGAACATAAAAGGATTGTTTTCATTTCACATTTCATTAGGAAAAAATCATTACACGTGCATTTGCAAATCATAAAAACAACATAAAAAGACTATTTTTTGGTATTGCATTAAGAATGATAGTAACTGCATGATAGTAATTGTATGTTAGATCATAGGTCTCTTTTTAGTTTTTGAAAAACAAAGGAATACTTTATAACTTGCATTAGAAATTACTTTATTACTACAAGAAAGGATTTTCATTCTAGGAAGTTAATGTTAATTGCTCCATTTAGTTATTAGCTATTATTTCTTGTTTTACATAAAATTCCAAAAAAAAAAACAAATAAAACTTATGAAAAGTATATGAAAACATAATTTCCATTAGAGTAAAATTTGGGGTAAAAAACTGTAAGCTTAGAAAGAAAAGTACAAAAAGAAAATATCAATTCAAACTAGAGTAATTACAAACTCGAGACCAAAGTAAAAAAGTAGAACATTTTAAATATATTGATAAACAAAAATATAAGTAGAAAAGCCTAGGTTTTAGTTAAGTCTAGTGATAGTTTCAGAAAATTAAGAGAGCTTGTAGTTTCTATCATAAGCTAGCAAGTAAGGGTTGGAGAAGCTTGGCTAAAGAATAAGAGAAGGAAAGGATAAATGATTGGATACAGAGAAGTTGGATAAAGATCATGAAATCTTTGAGAAAGATAAGGGATAATGGCTAAATGGATCCTCCTTTTGGTAACGTGGAACTCATAAAAGAGGTTTAGGAAATCAAGTCATATATATGTAATCCGTTTAGTTAAATAAACACACACACATACCCTTCATACCCTCCATTTCATACCAAATATACTTAAAAAATTCATTATTCATTCATATCATTCATCTCAAACAAACATACTTAATGCATATGCATGTCATAAATTAAATGGAAAAACAGTAACACTTAATACATGAAAATTAAAATAAAAAATGTAATGATCCTAAAATAGTTTACTAATTAAAACATACACACATAAGTACATATACACACATACATAAAATACATATACACATAAAAACATGTACTTTCATAAATACATGTACACTTGATATTTTTTAGTATATATTTAGTAAATATACTACATAAATGTAACATAAAAACATGAAAATAAGACATAATATAATATTAAAATATATAAACATAAAAAAAGAAAGAAATAAAATATTTAATATATATAAACTATAAAATAAAAAAAGAAATAATTAAAAAAATAAAGAAATCCCTCTCTCTTTCTCTCTCTCTCTCTCTCTCTCTCTCTCTCTCTCTTGCATCCACTGTCGACTGCAGGGAGGTAAAGAAGAGGAATTAAAAAAAGAAAAATAAAAAAATAATAATTAAAAAAATATTCTCTCTCTCTCTCTCTCTCTCGCTCTCTCTCTCTTTCTCTCTCTCTCTTTCTCTCTCTTCTGCATCGATTGTATCCGTTGGCTGTAGGGAGTGAGGAAGGAGAAGAATTAAAATAAAAAAGAAAAAAAAACAAAATAAAAAGAGACTTAAATAAATATTCTCTCTCTCTCTCTCTCTCTCTCTCTCTCTCTCTCTCTCTCTCTCTCTCTCTCTCTCTCTCTCTCTCTCTCTCTCTCTCTGTGTGTGTGTTGCGTGCGCAGTGCTCTGCATCGCCGACAAAGAGGATAGGGAAAGAGAGGAAGAAAGAGAGGAAAAGACGGAGGGAAAAGAAGATAAAGAAAGGAAAAAAAAAGAGGAAAAAGGAGAGAAAAAAAAGGAAAAAGAAAAAAAGGAAGGAGAAAATAAAAGGAGGAAAAAAAACAAACGAATTCTTTCATTTCTCTGCACAACCTGAGCCAATAAGCAAAAAAAATTTGCTTTACAATAAATGAAATGCAAAAGTAAGAGAGATGGCCTTCTCTCTCCTCCTACCAGAAGGACACTCATGGAAATGAATGCACAAACAACCATAGCCTAGAGCATAGAGTAAATAGAGTACCTGAAAATTAACATGAGCTTGTGAATATGACTCCCTTCCTTATATACATGAGAGTAGCCCACCATAGCCCACATCTTCCCTAATATAACTAAACCATGCAGCTTACAATTACTCCACCTCAACTGAACATCACTCCAACCAAAAAATAGGCATGTATTTTTCTCCTATTTAATTTCCCAAGAAAAACACAAACTTTACTAAAATAAAAATTCTCTTGACCTTAGACTTTTACCATCCATTTAAATTTAAATAAATGCAACCCTTCAATTCCTTTTTAATTATTTATTCACTTTAGAATAAATTAAACCTATCAATTAATAAATTTAAATATTTCTATAACCTAAATATTATTTAAATAATGATAATTATTAATTAATATATTTAAATAATCATTTATATTTAAAATATTTATAAAGAATTCATTTAATTTATTTATCCTATTTATTAACTCATTTAGAGACTAAACCTACTTAATTAGTCTCTTAACCATAGGTTTATCCTTAAACTAATATTAAACCATGTTTTTAACTCTCAATTAATCCATAAACTAATCTTCTTCCCTTCCAAAATCCTCTAGATTTATTAAACAAACCCTTAATTAACCTTGAAATTTAAGCTTTTATCCTAAAAACATGTCCAAACCCTGCATTTGACCCTTGAATACCCTTGAATTTACTTTCAAACCTTAGATAAACCCTTAACTAACCCTTAAGTTTTAATCTATACCCACAATTATAATAGAAAAGATCTTCTCATCTTTGTACTAATCATCAAGACTTCTTTTCTTACAGAATTTAAAATCAAACATAAGTCAAAATTTTCATAAATTATTCAAACTTAATTTAATCAATTAATCTTTTAATTCTTAGTAATATTTTAAGAGAAATTAATTCTTTCCCACATCCGCCCCCACTAAACCTGCACATCATCTCGATGGGCCATCCTGTAGATTCAAGTGGAACATACCAAATTCTTTATAAATAAGTTTAAATTTTCAAAGTTTTATTTTATCATGCATTCATACTTTATACAATTAAAAATATTAGTACAAATCTTCTAAAAAACAAAGTAGATATATGTCATATAAATATCATGTTATATCTCTGAATCCACATTTAAACAAGCATTTATAGGAATAAATCATAAGTGTCATTGTCCTTCTGTTCATGTAACTTGCTTGAAATAAGTAACTTACCCTACATAACAACATATACCAAAACTTTTTCATCAGTTAGTAGAATTATATGACTCCTACTTTTATTTCCCCTGGTCTGACTCTCAATTCATTTCTTTTTTTTTATATCATTTTTCTTCTTCCTTTATTACTTCATCCCAGCTCAGCTCTTTATTTATTTTTTTAACAAATCGACCTATACTGAAATTGGGTGCGACTCCTGGACTTGTCCACCCGGCCAAGTTTATTCCACTTGTCTACCAACCTGGCATAGCAAACAACATAACGATGTAAGCCCTACATGAAATCGACGTTAGCTCGTGGTTCTGGCTACCCGACCAAAGTGACTCCACCTGCCTACCGACCCATGCAGGCGCTTGACAACATAAAGGTTACGCCTATGATGAAACTAGCGTCAGCTCGTGGCCTGGATCATCGGACCAAGGTTGTTCCACCTGCCTACTAGCCCAACATAGCGCACCAACTACAAACACATACATATAGGCTAATTGGGTATGAAGAATTATTTTTTTAATGTCTTTAGAGGTCAAATCTCATAAGGAATAAATAGTAAGATACAAAAATCCCACTTACTAATGGCTAAAAGTTTTGGCATATACATGTATTCATAATAAGGCTAGCATTTCTTCCACAAGCTTTCAGTACTAAAATTACTATTTAACTATCTGATTTCCTTCATATAAATACAGGTTTTTCATGCATCAATCATAAATATATCAGATATTTAACATCTTAAATTCTACTTGATTTTTTTTTTTAATGAAACATATCCTTTTAAATCATTCAGAAATGTAGTGCATATACATTAAAAAATCAAACAAATCTTTAATTAAAACTTTTTCACCTGATTGTTTTTATTCATCTTCAACTTCATCTTCTTCAAATTTATCATACCAAATCTTCAATTTATTTGCTCCATTCGTCTTCAAGTCGTGTTAGAAATCTTAACTAGAACCTACAAGAAAATAGATTTTCATCATGAATCATATTGCATCACAAATTTTATCATAATTATCATCATATCTTATCATTATCATAATACTAGTAAAAGAAGCTCATATTGTTCCTCATATTCATCATCATTTTTATCATATGTTTATCGTATGTAAAAAGAAAAATCATATGTGTATCTCAAGAAACAAGATTATTCATTTTTCATAATGTTCTTTTTGTAGGTGTAAATCATACTTTACTTTTCTTTTTATGAGGGAGAAAGTAAAACCTCCCATTCATATGATTTTTGTTTTTGATGAGGGAGAGAAATAATAAACTCCCATTCATATCATATTTCTTTTTGATGAGGGAGAAAAATAATAAACTCCCATTCATATCATATTTGTTTTCTGTGAGGGAGAAAAATAATAAACTCCCATTCATATCATATTTGTTTTTTATGAGGGAGAAAAATAATAAACTCCCATTCATATCGTATTTCTTTTTTATGAGGGAGAAAAATAGTAAACTCCCATTCATATCATATTTGTTTTTTGATGAGGGAGAAAAATAACAAACTCCCATTCATATCATATTTGTTTTTGATGAGGGAGAAAAATAATAAACTCCCATTCATATCATATTTGTTTTTAATGAGGGAGAAAAATAATAAACTCCCATTCATATCATATTTGTTTTGATGAGGGAGAAAAATAATTAACTCCCATTCATATCGTATTTGTCTTTGATGAGGGAGAAAAACAATAAACTCCCATTCATATCATATTTCTTTTTGATGCGGTAGAAAAATAATAAACTCCCATTCATATCATATTTGCTTTTGATGAGGGAGAAAAATAATAAACTCCCATTCATATCATATTTATTTTTTATGAGGGAGAAAAATAATAGACTCCTATTCATATCATATTTGCTTTTGATGAGGGAGAAAAATAATAAACTCCCATTCATATCATATTTATTTTTGATGAGGGAGAAAAACAATAAAAAATCCCTTCATATCATATTTGTTTTTGATGAGGGAGAAAAATAATAAACTCCCATTCATATCATATTTGGTTTTTATGAAGGAGAAAAATAATAAACTCCCATTCATATCATATTTGTTTTTGATGAGGGAGAAAAATAATAAACTCACATTTATATCATATTTGTTTTTGATGAGGGAGAAAAAAATAAACTCCCATTCATATCATATTCATTTTTTATGAGGGAGAAAAATAATAAACTCCCATTCATATCATATTTGTTTTTGATGAGAGAGAAAAATAATAAACTCCCATTCATATCATATTTTTTTTTGATGAGGGAGAAAAATAATAAACTCCCACTCATATCAGATTTGTTTTTGATGAGGGAGAAAAATAATAAACTCCCATTCATATGATATTTGTTTTTGATGAGTGAGAAAAATAATAAACTCCCATTCATATCATATTTGTTTTTGATGAGGGAGAAAAATAATAAATTCCCATTCATATCATAGTTTTTTTTTTATGAGGCACAAAAATAACAAACTCCCATTCATATCATATTTGTTTTTTATGAGGGAGAAAAATAATAAACTCCCATTCATATCATATTTGTTTTTTATGAGGGAGAAAACTAATAAACTCCCATTCATATCTCACTATGAGGTTCTATTACACTTATAGCTGACCCTATAGCAAGCCTTACCAAATACGTTACCCACGTAGTTACAGGCAAACCATGCAACTTTGCTATGTCTTCAAATGTGTCTAAATAATTTATTGCATTTACTCGAGTGAATTTTCCTTTTTCTTTAAGCATTGTCTCAACTACTTTCTATCCTTGACATCATATCTTTAAATAATTCATCCATTTTATTATGTATGTTTGAACTAGACTTAAATTTTCTAACAAAATCTTTAATTTCTTCTTGTACCTTAGTTTTTTGATCTCTTAGCAATCTAATTAAATTATTTGTTTCCAGTTTTGCTAAAGTTTAAATCCTTTAAACAATTCTTGTAATATATATACTAACTTTCAAATGAAAATTCTTTTTGAATTTTCAAACTAAAGTCGTACTTATCTAACAATCCCTAATATTTTAAGTTCTTATAAAGTCCTACTTAAATAGTAACAAAAAGATTCAAGTTTAGTAAATATACCTGACAGTTGATGAAGAAGCTAGAGTGTATGCTATAATTTCAAGTATACATTTGTTGAGTAAGAAAGTGCCTAATACAAAGAAACTAAATGTTGTGTGTGCAAACGTAATTCTTCAAGTTATTGATGGAAAGGGTGACGAGACGAAGCTCAACTACTTGCCTATTCCCATGGAGGCGCTCAGAGCATAAGCCCAGCCCTCAACACCTAGGGAATTACAAGGTTTTTGAATTCTGCATTTGCAAGATGAATCATCATAGCTCCTGCAACCACGTAACCTAAACCAAACTATTGCATATGCAAGAAGGAAAGAAATTTATACCTGTCCTACTGTGATGTTGTTCACATCGGGCTCAAATAATATTACAAAGATGGAAAGATGTTTTCTAATATAATTATGGGTATAGATTAAAACTTAAGGGTTAGTTAAGGGTTTATCTATTTACTCTATGCTCTAGGCTATGGTTGTTTATGCACTCATTTCCATGACTGTCCTTCTGGCAAGAGGATGGAGAAGACCATCTCTCTTCTCCTGCGAGAAGGAGAGTCATGAAAATGAGTGCACAAACAACCATATCCTAGAGCATAGAGTAAATAGAGTACCTAAAAATTAACATGAGCTTGTGAATACGACTCCCGTCCTTATATACATGAGAATAGCCCACCATAGCCCATATTTTCTCTAAGATAACTGAACCATGCAGCCTACAATTACTCCACATCAACTCAACATCACTCTAACAAAAAAAATTGGCATGGATTTTTCTCCTATTTAATTTCCCAAGAAATACGCAAACTTTACTAAAATGAATGTTCTCTTGACCTTAGACTTTAACCATCCATTTAAATTTAAATCAATGCAAACCTTCAATTCCTTTTTAATTATTTATTCACTTTAAAATAAATTAAACCTATCAATTAAGAAATTTAAATATTTCCATAACCTAAATGTTATTTTAATAATGATAATTATTAATTAACATATTTAAATAATCATTTATATTTAAAATATTTACGAAGAATTCATTTAATAGATTTATCCTATTTATTAACTCATTTAGAGGCTAAACCTACTTAATTAGCCTCTTAACCATAGGTTTACCCTTAAACTAACCTTAAAATCTGTTTTTAATCCTCAACTAGCCCATAAACTAATCTTTTACCCTTCCAAAATCCTCTAAGTTTATTAATTAAACGCTCAATTAACCTTGAAATTGAGATTTTATCCTAAAAAATATGTTCAAACCCTATATTTGACCCTTGAATTTACTTTCAAACCTTAGATAAACCCTTAAGTTTTAATCTATACCCATAATTATATTAGAAAACATCTTCCCATCTTTGTACTGATCATCAAGACTTCTTTTCCTGCAAAATTTAAAATCAAACATAAGTCAAAATTTTCATAAATTATTCAAACTTAATTTAATCAATTAATCTTTTAATTTTTAATAATATTTTAAGAGAAATAAATTCTATCTGAGACTGTCACCTTCCAACCCCCTCCATCCCCTCCACCCTCCTCCAACCTCCAACCTCCAACCACCTCCACCCACCACCGTCACCCTTCAACCCCATCCACCCTCCACACTCCTCCATCCTCCTCCACCCTCCACCCTCTAACGTCACCCTCCACCCCACTCCACCCTCCGCCCTCCTCCACCCTCAATCCCCCTCCATCATCACCCTCCACCCTCCTCCACGCTCCATCGTCACCATCCATCCCCCTCTATTCTCCATCCTCCTCCACCCTCCACACCCCTCCACCGTCACCCTCTACCCCCCTCCTCCACCCTCCACCCCGTCCACCCTCCACCCCCTCCACCGTCACCCTCCATCCCCATCCACCCTCCTCCACCCTCCACCCTCCACCTCCACCCTCCATCCCCCTCCACCCTCCTCCACTCTCCACCCCTCTCCACCCTCCACCCTCCACCATCACCCTCCAGCCATATCCACCCCTCTCCATCCTCCACCCCCCTCCACACCCCTCCACCGTCATCCTCCACCCCCCTCCTCCACCTGCCACCCTCACCCTCCATCCCCCTCCACCCTCATCCTCCATCCCTCCCCACCCTCCTCCACCCTCCATCCTCCACCTCCACCCACCACCTCCACCCTCCATCCCCCTCCACCCTCCTCCACCCTCCACCCCCCTCCACCATCACCCTCCACCCTCCTCCATCCCCCTCCACTCTCCAATGTCACCCTCCAGGCCCGTGCACCCTCCTCGAACCTCCACCCCCGTCCACCGTCCACCATCACCCTCCAACCCCCTCCACGCTCCTCCACCCTCCACCTCCTCAACCCTCCTCCACCCTCTACCCTCCATCGTAACTCTCCATCCCCCTCCACCCTCCTCCACCCTCCTCCGCCCTCCTACCCCCTCCTCCACCATCCAGTCCCCTCCACCCTTTACCCTCCACCGTTACTCTCCATCCCCCTCCACCCTCCGCCCTCCTTCAACCTCCAGCCCCCTCCACCATCACCCTCCACCACCCTCCACCCTCTTCACCCTCCACAGTCACCCTCCACAGTCACCCTCCACCCCCCTCCACCATCCTCCACCCTCCTCCAACCTCCACCCCCTCCATGGTAATCCTCCTCCACCCTTCACCCCCCTCCACCCTCACCCTCCCCCCTCTACCATCACCCTCCATCCCCTCCACCCTCCTCCACTGTCCACTCTGCTCCAACCCCACCGTCACCCTCCACCCCCCTCCACCCTCCTTCATCCTCGTCTACCTCCACCCTCCACCTCCTCCCCTCTTTATCCTCCTCCACCCTCCACCGTCACCCTCCAACGCCCTCCAACCTCCTCCACCCTCCACCCTTCTCCACCCTCCTTCCTCCTCTACCCTCCACCGTCACACTCCAACCCCCTCCACCCTCCTCTACCCCCCGCCACCCTCCACTCTCACCCTCCACCCCCCTCCACTCTCACCCTCCACCCCCCTCCACTCTCACCCTCCACCCCACTCCACTCTCCTCCAACCTCTAACCCCTCCACCCTCCACCGTCACCCTCCAACCCCCTTCACCCTCCGCCACTCTCCACCCCCTCCACCATCTCCTATCACCCTCCACCTCCCTCCCTCTACCCTCCTCCACCATCCACCCCCCTCCCGGTCAACCTCCACCCCCCTGCATCCTCCTCCACCCCCCTCCAACCTCAACCCTCCTCACCCTGCACCACCTCAACCTCCACCTTCCTCAACCTCCACCCTCCTCAACCTCCACCCTCCACCCCCCTCCATTGTCACCCTCCACCCCCTCCACTCTCCTCCACCCTCCACCCCCTTCCACGCTCCACTATCACTCGCCAACCCCCTCCATCCTCCTCCACCCTCCATCTCCACCCTCCACGTCCACCCTCCACCCTCCTCCACCCTACTCCACCCTCCACCCCCCTCCACCGTCACCCTCCACCCCACTCCATCCTCCTCCATCCCGCATCTCTCTCTCTCTCTCTCTCTCTCTCTCTCTCTCTCTCTCTCTCTCTCTCTCTCTCTCTCTCTCTCTCTCTCTCTCTCTCTCTCTCTCTCTCTCTCTCTCTCTCTCTCTCTCTCTCTCTCTCTCTCTCTCTCTCTCTTTCTCTGCCTTTGACGTGGACTTTCAGTGCAAGCCCCGTCCATCTCTCTCTCTCTCTCTCTCTCTCTCTCTCTCTCTCTCTCTCTCTCTCTCTCTCTCTCTCTCTCTCTCTCTCTCTCTCTCTCTCTCTCTCTCTCTCTCTCTATGCACCTTTGATGTCAGGTTTCAGCACGAGCCCCGTCCATTTCTCTCTCTCTCTATCTATCTCTATCTCTCTCTTCCTCTCTCACTCTCTCTCTCACTCTCTCTCTCACTCTCTCTCTTACTCTCTCTCTCACTCTCTCTCTCACTCTCTCTCTCACTCTCTCTCTCTCTCCCTTGTAGCCCCTCACGACCCGTAACCACCTCTCTCTCTCTCTCTCTCTCTCTCTCTCTCCCCTGATCTCTATCTCTCTCTCCCCATTAGAGGTGCACAACAACCATTTTTTCTCCCTTCTTTTGAGCGCTCCCCTTTTTTCAGATATATGAACATTTTTGGACCATGGCATTATGCAGTTTGGATGGGTACATCGCTAAATGCTATTACGAATGCAAATTTATAGATTGATTCCATAAGGGCCAAGAGCATCAGCCTTTGGTATACGATCTTTTGCAACTAGAGAGTTCCATATGCCACAGGATTCAACCATCTTTACCGAATTAGAACCATCATAACGGTACCTTTTTGAACGAAACGATCGCAAACAAAATAAAATTCGAAGAGGATGGCAACTGATAGTGATAGAAATTGGAAGGTATTCCATATTGTGAGCCTTAAATGCCATCCTATTTTGTAGAATGCCATCCTGTTTTGTAGACACATAGGATTATCTCGAACAAGTGCTTGGTAGGAATACCAAGTTGTCACAAGATATGCACCAGCACGTGGAGTTTAGCAAAGCATTAAGTGCACCCTCTATGGAGTGGAGGAACATTCAAAAGAGTTAGTAAAAGTGTAAAATGATAAATTGGTGTTTCCGCCAAACCCTCGTGATGACAAAGCCATATTTGAAAGTGCGTATTTTTGAGGATCTAGTTTAAAGCTAGTGGCCATAACCATATTTGACCTACCCCTCCAATTTTTGGGCAATCGATTGGCGCATATTCAGTGAACATGGGGAATTGGCAAGGCCCTCTTGGCCTATTGAAGCCTATAAAAGCAATGGACTTTCATACATGGGGGGTACATCCTACATCTGACATCCCTTCTAGTCCTCTCTTTATACCCTGCTGCTACAAGCGTACTATGGGAAGTCACTCTTTGGTGAGGATATAGAGCGTGGACTTCCCAATGGAGGGCTAGTAGCACTACAGTGTGAGTGAGTGGCTTGGATTTGTCAATATTGGGTGTTAGTCAGTAGTATTACTTTGGAGCAAGTCTTCATATTTATGTATTGATCAATGAAAGTCTTCATCTTATTATGTTCATTGTGTTGGACGGAGCTCTTGTATTGATTCTATTAGTTCTGGAATGGCATGTTAGCCTAGAGCATCAAATTTTGAGCATTTCTTTTGCCTATCTTGTAATCATTTGTCTAAAATGACTATTGTCATTTTTCATTAATCCTCTCTCTCGGTATCTACAATACCATGTTTCTATTGCGATTCTGCCTATAGATAGGAATGTTAAAGAGTATACTTCCCTAAGGAGAGCCCCCCTTGAGTACACGAAGTATTGAAAATGCATATTGTCTGCTCTTGTTGAGTGGATACCCCAGTACCTCTTCTACAGTTTGGCACGCCCAGTGCCACACTTGCATTTTTGTGCGAGGCTATAGCACTATAAATACTTCTTGCGTTATTCTTTCTTTTTGCATCTTGCAAGTGGGTACATGAACCATACTTGAGCAAAATTTAGATATCATGTTTCATGCCTATCATCCTAGGTTGTGGGATCTCTTGTATCTCATGGGTTCTAATTTTCCATACCTATCAGTGTTGGATTATGGATCTTTTTGTATCAATTGTCTATGCTTGTATTATTTTCCCTATGTCAATGATCTTTTAATAACTCCAAAGTCTTATCTACTCTAATCTAGTTAGATGACACAATTTAGGGCTCCCCTAATAATCCACATAGGGGAAATAATACAAGAATACTCAAAGATTACAATAAAACTCACACTACACGAATATCCAGGGCTTAATGATGCCCTCGAGTGAAAATAAAGCGAGCATCATCACTTATGTGACCATTCTTTATAAAAGGTTTGCATAAGGGATGTCCCAAAAAACAAAAAAACGAAAAAAAATCAAGGATGTTGCATATATGATGCTTAGCATCACTTATGTGATGCTCATGTCAAGCATCGCTACAAGCATTAAAGCCTAGGAATGCTTATAGCAACATAAGAAAACTACTTTTGATGCTTCGGCATCACATAAGTGTTGATACAAGAGTTGAAAAAAAAATTAGCTTTTTCCGAGCACATTTGTGTCGGGATCAAGCTTTGCAAACAAAGGAGCAACGTTACATGAAGAGCAAAGAGCAACGCTTAGTGTTGGAGAGGAAAGAAGCACGAGAAAGAAAGCTCCAAAAATTTTTGAATTATGGGCACAAATTTTCTTCTTCAAGTTTCTATGGAATACATTATGAGGCACATAAATGCACTAGAGGACTTCTCTAAATGCATAAGACCCAAATGTTCTAACATAATTCTTCTAACATTGTAGGAATTTAGTATTTTCATTAAAAGTGAATGTCTCTTGTGTGAAAGAACCATTTTTATGGCACATGTATATAAGTCACTAGATGACTCTTTGTAAGGACGTTTTGCCATTCTGAGGAATAGAGTTGACTTTTTTTATTTTCCTCTTCTCTGTTGTATATCTTCTTCTCCTAGAGTTGATGTGTGTGTTTCATGCTTGAAATTTGTGTTCAACAATGTTATCTATCCTATTCCCTTTTATTTTCATGATTTTAATGTGTGTAAAGCTTGGTGAGATGTGGAGTGGAAGTGTTGTTTCCTTCTGCTCAGTATTTTGCTCATAGCTCAAAGTATATTTATCAAATTTGATCGAAAATATCTTCATTAGATATCTTCATTGAGAGCTTGGAAATGAACCTGTTATCTACTATATTGCATGTTTGGAGCTGAGAGAAAAGTTTGAATTTGTGCTTACTGCTATTCAAGTATTGTGACATGCATTTTTAGAGAATTAATGAGTAGGAGAGGTAGCTGAGTTGAGTGACATGCATTATAGTATTGTCACTCTACTTACCATCATCTATGCACATGTCTTCATACACTTGATATGTCTAATTTCATGGATTGATAAATAAATATGTATTAATCCATGATTACATGCACTCTTGGGGTGATTGATGTACAGTCTCAGTTGACACAAGTCCCTAAGGCTCTACGAATTAAGTAAACATGTTTTTGGCACCATTTCAAGGGAACTAGTCCAATCAAGGTGCCTATGTGATGGTGAGAGCTACAGAGTGAACACATCATGTGAGTAGAGGTAATTCTAGTTAGTGGCAAGTCACAAAATAGTTTTGCACTTATTACTCCACACTCTATTGGTGTGTGTAATGAGTTCATAGGGCTAGGAGTGAGAAAGAGTTAGGGTTAGGGAAGAGAGATAGGTAGGATTAGAATAGTTAGAATATCACCAAAAAAATAAAAACCAAAGTAAAGAAAGAAGATAGAAAAAAAATCATTTCCTTTTAGTCCATACTTGTGGTCACCCAAGGCCCTAAAAGTCAAAATCATTTCTCTTTCAGTCACTTGTTCTGATGCAAGTATCCTAAGAGAGCAGCATGTGGTATCATGGGCATGGTATCTCTAGAGAACTTAGAGATTAGGAATTTTTTGGAAGCAAACACTTAAAGACCTACTTCTAAAGGTGAATATCTTCATTATACAACTCTTTGAAAATTTTTCTAGCGCTCACCGGCATGACACAACATACTACTAGTATCACGGGGTAGCATAGAGGGTTTCAAGTGAGCTTTGTCATCCATAGTGGGCCAAGAGAGAAGAAGAAAGTGTGAGGCACAATTTGCACAAGAAAAATTTAAATTCTAAACCACTTGTGGCTAAAGTATCACGATTAGTTGAGTTTTGGTATTGTGGTACCAAAACACCCTAGTATCATGATACTCACCAAGTATCACGTATGACCTCCTTGAGTATCACAATACCAAGAATGTATCGTGTATGGCCAAGTTGAGGTATAAAGTATCATGTGTCAAGCCTTATCATATCCTTCCAAGTGGTATCGTGTATCGCATATGTGACATATCGTGTATCGCCTAGACATGGTATTGTGTATCATCAACAGAGAAGTATCATATCGCTACAAGAGTAGTATTGTGTATTGTTCTCAATGGGTATCGTGCATCGTGGAGTGCACCAAGTATCGTATAGTCCTAGGTGACATCATGTATTGTGAGCATAGTGGCATCACGTATCGCAAGAAATTGGTATCACCTTGGAGAGGTATTGTGTATCTCCACTTGGTGGTATTGTGGGATTGTGGGCATGCATAACAGTATCGTGTCATTTAGAGTGGTATCGTGGGGAAGTGGTATCACCTCAAGAGGTATTGTGAGAACCCTAAGGAGCCTGAAAGAGAAAAGTGGTGTCTTGCTGCTCACTTTGATGTCCCAAGATTGTCTCTAGAAGTGGGCAGCCAATGAATCCCTGTTTTGTCTTGTAGTAACTTTAGACTAAAAACAAAAATTTTAATTGGGGGGCCATACTTTCACTTACGTACGCTGCCGCTTCACATACCTTCACATTTTGCCTTTTAATTCTTCACTTATGAACCTAAGAGAGGGTTTACCTGAACCTTGCAAAACACTTTAAAAACACCTTGAACCTTAGAGAAATAACAGAAATACCTCTGCAACCTCCAACCAACTTTCTGTAATTTTATCCTTTGTGAACAATTAATGGTGCACTACCTCTGCACTTTGACACCTGAACTTTGCACACTTTGACTTTGCCCATGTTTACTTTGACCTTGACCTAGTTGACTTTGATCGATTTGGCTTTGACCTTTTGACTTTGATTATAGTTGACTTATGCTGTAGTTGACTTTTTTTATTGTTGACTTTGACTATAGTTGACTTTGACCAATATGAATTTTATGGGCTCAATAGTTGCCCACCACCTAATGTGCTCTCGATCCCGGAGAGCTATAGCCAAACCTCCGAGCAGATATGACACCATGATTCTTGTACTGCAAAAGCTTCAAAAGGACACCTGAGTAGCTATCAAGTCCACAAGAAGCAGGAGAGAACAAGCACCATAGAAGAACCCAAAAGTGGAATTTTTTCATGGAAAAACAAAGGAGGGAAATGGGAGGGTAGAAAGGAGGGGGAAGGGAGGGTTAAGGGGGCTTAGATGGATAGGGCACGGAGGGGTAAGGACAGGGCTGGGCAGAAGCGTAAAGGGAGGGTGAGGGATTAGGATTATGGGGTCTAGAGAGGGCCGAAATGATCAAACCGTAGAGCTACAGAGTGTGCATATGGGAAATTGTGAAACATAAGGTAAAACAAAATGAGAATAGACCATGTGGACCATGTGGTTAAATAAAAACATCTGAGAAATGTGCACAAAACATGTGTTTTTTTTACCAAAAGGCAGAGAAAAGGTTGGATTTTGGAAAACTTAAAGCAAAAAATGAATCCAAAGGTGCCAAAATACATGAAAATGAGCCCACTTTTGAAAAAAAAGGCCATCCAACATGCAGTGCAAATCCAAAAGGATTGAACCATGAAAGTTAAAAAATATATATTTTTTTAAAATAAAAAAGAAAAGTTTCCCCCTTTTTTTGGACGCGCACGGTTTGGAAAGCTAAAAATAAAAATAAAAATAAAAATAATTAAAATAAATAAATAAATAATAAAAATAAAAAATAAATAAATAAAAAAGAGAAAAATAACCAATAATACAAAATAAAAAATAAAGGGGGGGTGCGAGGGGGGGAGAGAGAGATAGAGAGAGAGAGGGCCGAGGGGAGGGGGGACAGAGATTGAGAGAGAGAGAGAGAGGAGAGAGTTTTTTTTTTGTTCAAAATTTTCCTTCCTCCCTTTTTTTTTGTTGAAATAAAAATAAAATCCATGGGGAGCCCTTTTTTTTAATATCCAAAAAGTTGGAGAAAAATACAGAAAAGATCCAAAACAAATTGTAAAAAAAATCCAAAAATTCTCAAAAAATTCCATAGAGGTTTAGGCCTATTTCCTCACTCAAAACCATAGAGAGCCTCCTTTATTCCTCCAATTTGGCAAGAAAATGACATTTGAAAAGGATGAAAAATGCTACAAAAATTTTAAGAAAATGCTTGAAAATTTCCCAAAAATTTCAAAAAATTGTACTTATGCCAAGGACTATGAAAAGATTGCTAAATTTGCAAAAAACACAAAGATCAAACATGAAATAAGGATAACTACTAAAACTTAAGCGAAAATGACATGAGAAGGCTATGTACAACGTGGATAAATTTTGCAGGTTCTAGGTGATCCATAAATCATTAGTTGGCTTGATGATAGGCCTTGAGCCTTGATCTTGATATGTTGACTCAGAGACACTCCTCCATAATCTCCAATTGTACTGGAGTTCATTTGTTTTGTCTTTATTTTGGGCGTACTAATGATTTGATAGAGCCATCCTAAATCCTTCAGTAAAGAATTATCCCCTCCATAGTGCATCTCTTGTATCTGTGTTTCAACAACTTTAAAACTTAATCTGCAAAATTTCATTTTTACTATTCTAGCTTCTTCATCCAATAGAACCCTCTGTTTCCAAAGACTTGCAGGTACTCCTTCCACATCCTTGTGAAGCCCTGCACTCACTATCATAAAAAATTGACATAACAGATGATATCCATATGAGTATCCATAACAAAATAGCCTTGATATAGGATTTGAAGTAGCTTCATCATTGCTACACTTAAGGGCTTCTCTTTTCTTCTCTCTTCTATGGCCTTCACTGAAACTGTGTCACTCGAGTTAGTAACCTCAATGATGTCCTCTTTTTCTTCATATGCTTCCTCTCTATTTGAGTTTGGCAAAATTCCATAGCAAGAAGATGGGTCTTCTGCATGGAGCCAAGCTAACATGTTTTCATCTTCACATAAATTTGCTCCTTCAAATAGATCTACATCTGGGTTGTCCAACAATTCTTCTTCCATACCAATACCAATTGTCTGCATCATGCTGATATTTCCGTGATTGTTTGGTCCTTCTTCTAAAATTATCTGCTGCAACTCTTTTCCCTCTTGCTTTACCCACATTGTGTCCTTGCCCAAGTCATGCAGCACATTGCCATGCCTTGACCAAGGTCTCCCAAATAACAGGGGGAAACTTCTTTCTACCTCTAACAGCCTTAAAAGAACAAAGTCCAAGTTAAAGATGATACCTTGTATCTTGATTGGGACTCCAGGGACCACCCCCATAGGTTTTACTATGCTTTGGTCTGCCAGTGTTACAGTAAAGTTGGCAGGTCTTTAAGGGTGTAGTCCAATCTTTTTCATGTTATATTTAGGCATCCAGTTAATGCCAGAACAAGCATACACAATAACTCCTTGAAACTCATGACCTTTGATAGAGATTGTTAGCTGAGGTCTTTTATCATCTATGAGGGTTGCTTCCCCTACACCTTTATCTTTATGCATAATAGTAGCCTTTGCCACTAAACTTGTTGTGGACATTTCATGAGTTATCTGCAAGAGTTCTGACCTGAACTTCCGATCCTTCTTTATTAAATAAAAAATATTGACCTCCAATTTCATGGACTTCAGTAGTCTGGAAGCTTCTGATTCCTTAAGAGCATGGGCTCCAATCGACTTATCAAACTCCTCATGAGCCCTATTGAATGCATCTCCAATGGCATCATTGGTACCTATGAAATTTTCTTTTATCCTTGTATCTGCACATGTGGTGGCTTTGTCTTCAGATACAACTTTTTTCTTTGTTCAATCCATTAATCATTGATTCTTGAACTATTTCCACTTGAGCCTTCCCCTTGCTTCTTGTCTGCACTGTAAAAGATTCAATTTCTTCTAACTACACCACCCTGGTAGATGCTGATGGCACCCTGGCTTGATCTACCGTTTCTTCTTTGCACACAAAAATCATTTGAATGTGGGGACGAGATGAAGATGCTTGATTCTTAACACAACAATTAGTATAGTGGTCTCTAGCCTCTGGGAAACTCCTGCAACGACTGACACTTTCGGATAGAGTGCATCTACTTTGATAATGCCCACATTCTCCACATCTAAAACAAATAATTGGCCTCCTTGGCCCATTTTCAAAGTTATCCCTATGTCTAGGGTTGTAATTTTTACCTTGATTCGGTGCAGCCACCATCACATTTGCTAGTGGTAGGGCTCCTCCGTGTGTCCAATATGTTGTTGCAGGCATTCCTCTTGATTGACATTCCTGGGCTTCATGACCAGCTTTCCTGCATAATTAGAAATTTACACTTAACAGAGGACATTCACTTACTATATGACCTTGCTTGCTGCACATGGTACACCATAGCCTACTTTTGATGCCACCCCCTTTGAGTTCCTGCAACTCCTGTCGTAGCTGAGCCAATTCCTCTACTTGGGTTTCCTACTCCTTTTGGAGCTTTAATGCCTCAATCTCCCTCCTCAACTGAGTAACAACATTCTCCTCCTCTATGTGGGGCTTATTCCTTTTTAAGCCCTCCAACTCTTTCCTTATCTGGATTATTGGATCCTCCATTTCTATAGAATAGGGTAGTTGAGAAGAAATTGCTCCATATTGTGCCTTATCTACTCCAGTCATGTATCTGTGTTGATGAACTCCTCTATGGAGGCTATGGGTAACACTAATTCCTTGATTTTACATTGTGTGGTCACTAGAAGTGGCTTAGCTAACCATTTCTTAATAAGAAAATCATGTGGAGGATCTCGCAACTTAGCCATTAGTGCCTTGGCCATAGTTGCAAACTCTGGAAATTTTTCACCTTGACCCAATCTCAAGTTTTCTAATTCTCTATGATGATCTCTATAGTATTTCCATGCTCGAATTGAGTTTTGAATGCATCTTTCATTAAATCCCAAGTGGTGAAATGGTTCTCAGCAAACTAGCTGAACCATTTATCTACTAACCCTTCTAATGTGGCAGCGAAGAGTATCAAAAAGGCATCCTGTCTTCCCATCAATCCCCTTGTTTTGCATAATGCTAAAAACTTCTAATATGATCGTCCGGATCTTCATTAAGCTAGGCCTTTGAAAGAAGGAAATTTTATATTTAATCTTGATAATATGGTTTCCAAGCCTACCTGACCTGCCATGCTCTTTACTGATGAGGTTGATGAAAGTGGACTGGTTGATCTTCTAACATCCTTCCTTCTTGTAGCTTCGCAGGTGACCCTCAATGTTTGGGACCAGGTTGTGGTCATGAGTTGTTCATAGTCCTCTTAGTATGAGATAATTGATAAGAATCTTTACCTCTTATCTCAATGAAGTAGCATTGTAGCACTGTCGGTACTTGACCTCTTCTACACTCTGCACTTGGCTTCTCTTATGCTCAAATCTCCTTGGAGTCCCATCAGGCGTGCCAAATTTTATTGGAGGATTCTGGGACGAGAAGGGATTTGAGTGTTTGTAGGAGAAAAGAGAAAGACAGGAAGAACGATACACACTTGAAGCCTCTATCGATTGATTATAAGAAGGCAAATACAATGGTGATGCACAATACAATCCAATCCTTGGGGTGAATAGCTTAACACTTCTCTGCATACTTCCTTAGTCACTCTTCATGCACACCTTGCACTTCACTTCTCTGCCTAGCTTAGAGTATGCTCACCTTGCTTAGTCTTGCTTGGTCCTCCAAGAATAGTCCATGCCTTGATTTGAGTGTCGATTCATGTACGCTCCTAACTGCAAGAGTATCTTGGTGCTGAATTTGATGTCCCAAGATCGTCTCCAAAAGTGGGCAGTCAACGAATCCCTATTTTGTCTTGTAGTGACTTTAGACTGAAAACAAAAATTTTAATTGGGAGGCCATACTTTCACTTTTGCGTATGCTGTCGCTTCACATATTTTAATTCTTCACTTGCACATAAGAGAGGGTTCACGTGAACCTTCCAAAACACTTTAAAAACACCTTGAACCTTAGAGAAATTACAAAAATACCTGTGCAACCTCCAACCAACTTTTTGCAATTTTACCCTCTATGAAAAATTAATGGTGCACTACTAGTGCACTTTGACACCTCAACTTTGCACACTTTGACTCTGCCCATGTTGACTTTAACCTTGACCTAGTTGACTTTTTACTGATTTGACTTTGATAAAGTTGACTTTGATTGCAATTGACTGTGACTATAGTTGACTTTGACCAATATGACTTTTATGGGCTCTTGCTTCCGTAGAATTCTAACTCCAACACTTTGTTCAACAAGTTTGTTTTAGTTTTGCATTTTTTTTAGTTAAAAAAGTTGGAAAAATAGTACATAGAAGACCTTTAGAGAAACTTTTATGGATGGAGAGTGATCGACATCAGTGAGGAAATCCCCAGAGTTTCTGATGAGATATCTTTTACAGATAGACTATTTGATTTGCAAGAATTTATTCAAGGAAGAAGGAGTGATTAGGTGATTCACATGTACTCTATTTCCATGTACAAGGAAATAGCAAAGTTTGAGCAAGATGAAAAAGGAAAAGAAGCTTTTGTTAAAACAAAATACAAAATGGTCGACAAAAAGATTAAACTGATTGCAGTTTCGCTTCCTGATAATAGTAATCAACTTATTGATGGTGAAAAAAACCTAGTCACCTCTCAGAGATAAAATAAAAATAGGTTATGAATCCACTAAACACTTGAGAAAATCTAGTTAGGAAAAGATGGTTTTCCCATTGAAAAGGAAAGGAATGTATTCTCCTAGATGATATTTAGGCACAAAAAGCCTATTTCTTTCAATTTGAATGTGTAGATCCATCTGTGGTGTAACCAATGATAATTTTTATAATACCACATGTGCGTTGGAATCTTTGTCTGATTCCAGTATCAAAAGCTCATATTTCAAAGTTGATTGATCTGTTGAACGAAAAGATTAGAATTGGGATTCTTGAGCTATCAATTGCTCCCTATTCTAACCATTGGGTCATAGTACCAAAGAAAAACGGTTCAGTGAGGTTTATTTAGGATCTATAGTCAGTAAATAAAGTGACAATAAAAAATAGGGAAACCGGGCCCATCATAAATGAGTATGGAGAATCCTATCTATTTATTCGATGGGGGGCTTGCACTCTACATATGAAAAATTCTAGTTAGCCCTAGGGACTTGTGACTTTCGGACTATGAGGACACCACTTGGGCTCATATGCATGTTAACTTTGCCACAAGGTGCCATGAACTTGGTCGCTCATATGATTAATGGTACGCATTGGTGCTTAGGGATTTTATCCCACATTTGACCATGACATTCATTGATGATGTCCCTACTAAAGGTTGTGAGGATAAAGATAAATATATGGCTCTTGGCAAGGATCGATGTCACAAATTTGTAAAAAATCATATAAATTATTGTGAATACATTCTTAGTCGGCTGGAAGAGGTTCATTTGACATTATCCATAGAGAAATCGGTATTTGGAGTGCAACAGGTACTGATTGTCAGAAGTTTGTGTGGTCCTAAAGGAAGAAAACCATGCCCAAAGAAAGTAGATGCCATTGAACACATGAAAGAAGTCTACTCCTAAATTACTTAGATGAGGAGATTTCTTGGGGCATGTGTTTTCTATGTTGTATGGATTCCTCATTTTGACCGTGTTGCAAACCCACTCTATCATCTACTTCGACAAGGGCGAAGATTTCAATGGAAGGATATCCATATTCAAGCTCTGAGGAAGTTAAAGAAGGCACTTCTGGAATCACCACTCCTTAGAAAAGCCAATTACAGTGACAATAAACAAATCTACATTACCATAGATACGAGTCCAACAGGTATCGGCTGGGCCATTGGACAAGAAGATGATGAGGGAAAAAAGTATGCGATTCGATTTGGAGCTAAAATACTGAATGTTCACTAGAAAGTCTACCCTCAAATTAAGCAAGAGCTCTAGGGAATAGTGACTGCATTAAAGAATGATAAAGAATATTTAATTAGGGTGAATGTAGTGGTGGAAATAGATTGTTTACCATTATTAGGAATGATCGTGAAATGCTCCACTAGAGACATTACTATGTTAAGATGGATCACTTATATCAAGTCACTAAACGCCAAGTTTGTTCATATAGTTGGAAGGAATAATATGGTAGCTGATATGATATCGCGAGCTATATATGAAAATTAAGACTCGAAGATCTTAAATGATGAAGAGATAGGTTTGCATTTTTATGCTTTGCATGTACATAAGTCCTTTTGCAACCAACACATGTCCCATCATATAAGCCCATAACGGGTAGTTGGTACCATCCAACTTACCCTCAACAGCCAACATACAGAATACATCACTGCTTTCAGCCATGGCCGGTGACTAAAATACCTGAATGCAGAAAATTGATTGTATCTCAAAACATTGAATAGAACTATCGAGATGAATTTCGGGAGACCTGTAGCAGACTTCAAGACGCTTATACTGGCGAATAGAAACTGGTATATACCTTTGCCACAAAAAGACAAAATAGCCTACACAAGCACTACGATAGTACATTCGAAGGACGAAACGAGCTCAGATCGCAATTTTGGCACGATAAAGCAAAGCAGTTTTGATCTCGAAAACATGCTGAGTAGGCTCACCAAAACTCATGTGATTCTGAGACTACAAATGGAGGAGTGCCGACGGCACCCTAGATGAAGCAAGGACCTGCTTTCATATGAATCGTTGGAGTTAGATGTCTATGGAAGCACGCGGGTAGCACAACGAAGAAGAAGAAGCTTGGAGCACAACACACAATACTGAATGTATTACTAGAGAATGTACAAAGATAAGTAGCCCATTAGGGCAATACGCATATATACAAGCTGGGGAGAAAACCTCCTAAAGAGGGAAAAAAGTACCTTGACGATCCTAGTGTGTTCACAGAGATCACTACAGAAATATATCAGCAACGTTGAAGTAGCGTTTTTGTTATCCTTTATGTTGTAAGTCTGAAAGCTTTAAGGGTGCTGTTTCTTTTGCCCTTCCTGTAACCCGAAAGAGAACATCACGAACAAAATAATTTGGACATAGCTCTTTTACTTCTTTCATTGATAATGATTTCCCTTCTAATCCCTCTCGCTCTAAATCTTGATGGAATAAAAATCCTTATCTTGATTGTGCAAATTGAGTAGTTTGCTCAAATAAAATCCTTCGAGATTGAGTATGATCAAGATCATCATTCGCATCTAGCATTCTTGCCATGTTTTACTTCTCCAAAATAAAAACACGAATTTTATCTTAAGATAATTCAAATGCATCCACATAATTCAAATGAATCCACAATATTTAATCCACATATGTTAAATGAATCCACAACATTTAATCCACATAACTCATATGATACCACAACATTTACTCCACTTAATATAAATGATTACACTTCATTTCATCTGCTTAACTCAAATGTAAACACTTCATTTATTCCACATAATTCAAATGAATCCATAAGATTTAATTCACATGTGTTAAATAAATCCACGACATTTAATCTACATCGCTCAAATGATAGCACTTCATTTACTCCACATAATCCAAATAAATCCACATTATTTAATCCATATATTATAAATGATTACACTTTATTTCATCCACTTAACTCATTCGAAAGAGATTTGACATGCCTCAATCCATTCAAACTGACAAGGAGTACTGGTTATCAGTGGATTGAGTGGCATAGCTAGATGAGCAAGCCACCGCAAATGTCGTCCATGCCACCAGATTTGTCCCAAGAAGCGCATCATTTCTTTGGGTGTCTTGGGAGCAGGTGCCTCCAGTACTCCCTTCACCTTATCTGGGTCAACTTGGATCCCTTGTTTGGAGATAATATGCCCGAGCAACTTGCCGCAAGATAACGAGAATATAGATTTATTGGCGTTTAAGCACAATTGGTATTCTCGAAAATTTAGAAAACAACACTGTAAATGGTACAGATGCGCTGAGGTATCACCGGATATGGAGAAGTCATCCAAGTAAACTCTCATGAATGTGGTTAGATAAGGAGAGAAAACTTCCTGCATACAACGTTGAAACGTACTTGGAGCATTTCGCAGGCCAAACCACATCACTATACATGCATAAATGCCCCAATTAGTTATAAATGTTGTCTTTGGAATGTCCTTCTCTGCCATTCATACTTGTTTATAACAACTATATCTGTCGAAAAAGGAGTACATCTCTCAACCTGCCACATCGTCTAACATGGAGTCCAGAAACGGTAGAGGGAATGGATCAGGTATGGTTGATGCGTTTAATTTTTTGTAGTCCATGCATATCCATAATTGCTTATTCTTCTTAGGAACTATGACAATAGGGGAAATCCACTCCGCATGCTCGATAGGAACAATAAACCCAACCTTCAGCAATCAATCCAATTTTGCTTTTACTTGGGCCGCATAATGAGGATTCATTCTATAGCTGGGTTGTTTAATAGGCCGAGCATCTAGTTTCAGCATTACCCTCTGTTAATAGATACGCGGGTCTAACCCTTTCATATCCCGGTAATCCCATGCAAACACATTAGAGAATTCACGTAGTAACTACAGTAAGTTATCTTGAAATGTCTCTAATAGTCCCGCCTTAATCTTAACTCACCGTGGATTAGTTTCATCACCTAAGTTGCAGGTAACCAATTCTTCTTCCGGTACGTAGAACTGCCGGGTCATGGTTAAATCATCAACTAGCTGAAGTAATTGTTGGAACGTCGTACCATCCAAGGTCTGTGCTATACTTTGCTCAGGTGCTCCGATTAGTGGTACGACCATACAAGCCATCGGACTCGAGTTATCTGCAACCATTTGTAAGTCCACAGTTCCAAGTCCTATCAGATCTTTGTTGGCTTTCAGAAAAGCTTCCTCTTCATCATCTGACAGACCATCTAGCGTGTGTACAAGTTGGGCTACATATAGTCGTGCATGAAAGTCACAAGGCTTCATGTCGTCTAGTGGAACGACATATTTACAGTGGTTATTCTTAAAAATCAATTCATGTGCTGACCAATCTTGAACTACCTTAGCTTGCTTTAACCATTGTCATCCAAAGAGCAGGTTATAGTCCAGGCTAGATTCGGGTAATTCCAGAATAACAAAGGTCATTTTAAAGCTAGATCCTTGGAGAGTAATAGGTATATCTCGCATCAATCCCATCGGATGAACTCGGGATTGATTAGCCATTCGGACAAAAAATTGGACAGGTCCAATTTGTGTCCATCCCATCCTTTGACAAAGTGCTATTGTTGCAATGTTTACACCCAAACCTGCATCAATTAATACTTGAGTGATTTTATGATTCTTATACCAAACCGTAATCAAGGGCACTATATGATCCACTCTCGGATCAAGTTCGGGTTGGATTGTTGCTATTGAAGGAGCACATGAAGGTCTTGGACTGACCTAGTGCTGGAACTATTGGCGCACACCAGGAACCAAAGCCAATAATTGTCCCAATGGTAGTGTAATGGATGCCTTGGATAAAACATCCCACATCGGATCAAATTTTGTTGTTTCTGGTACGGTGTCCGGTGGGGACTCTAATACTAAGTGGGTCAGATTTCTGCCTTCCGGTATTGCTTGCGGTATGCTTTGCTGTGTTACTAGAACTGGGTCAGGATAAATAGTTTGTTCTTGGGTTGCCCACTTACTTACTTTAGTAAACACCTTCTGGTGTTCACGAATACCAGGTTAAAAAATCTCCGCAGCTCGCTCTAATTGCTTTCCCGAGCGTGTTTGTACGGCTATTGTTTGAGTGTCGACTACTGAAATATACACCATGTTCACCATCGGGTGTTGTCTTTCCTTTTTTCGATGGGCCCGCATTCCATCGACTTTGTCCAAAGTTAGTTGCGCGTGCTCCTCTCGCAGCCATCACTGCAACCGTCTTTTTCATGTGGACCTGCCGTAAAACAGTTCTATCTCTCTCTCTATGCTCCTATACATCACCATCTTTCATCATGCTCCAGCCAGCTTTGTTTAATCTCTGTTGTACGCAAAGATCTCACTCCAGCACTGTCATTGTCATCTTCTGCATCATTTTCATCTTGATCTATAAAGCCATTAGATCTGACTGCAGTATTATCATTGTTATCTACTTCATCGTCGTCAACATCTTCCTCTTCTTCTTCGTCAGATTCAGGTCTCTCGTTATCGTTTGCATTAACTTTGTCAAGATGCCAAAAAGATTTGATCATGGAAAAAACTTTCTGGTGATGATCGTGTACACGGTTTATAGAGGACTCATATAAATCCAGAGAAAGAACGTTTAAATGTGCAAGTGAAGGAATATCATCAAAATGTTGGATTTTGTTATTCCAAGGATCAATTTGTTGCAGTGATTCGATGCGAGGAGAGAGAAGAAACTCAATGCCAAATGATATCTGATTGCTACTGAGATTCAGGTGCTCTAGGTGTTTAAGAGAGAGAAACTCCACAAGAGAAGCGAGTCCAACGTTTGCAATGCAAAGCATCCAAAGCTGAGGAAAACGTTCAAGTAAAGAACATGCAAGAAGGTGACCTTGTGAACACCTACAGATCCGTCCAGAGTTAGAGACCTCGGTGCAAGAAGATCCTTTTGTCCTTTACAAGCCACTTGCACATCACTTTCCTAGACCTCATCATGTTTCTATACTTATTTCTATCACAAGCGAAACTCTATGAAGCTAAGCTGAACAGTTCTCCATCAGAAAGTTTTGACATTCCACGGCTCAGAAGATGGGTTACTATGAGCTTTTCATCATAGTCATGAGCTAAGAAAACCCTTTGGACCAACGAAAGCAGCAAATGGCACCCTCCTCATATCCTCTCCTACGACTACTGCTACCATCGCCACAATCTCTCTCTCTCTCTCTCTCTCTCTCTCTCTCTCTCTCTCTCTCTCTCTCTCTCTCTCGTAAGGAGAAACCCTAATCTCATCCAAATAAAACCCTCGGTTAGGATCCTGAAATCATGATTTATTCTAACCCTAACCCTTATTTTAATTAAACATGTTGTGTATAAGTGTGAAACCAAAAGAAAAAACCTTAATCAAAAGAAAAAAGAATTTAATAATACAAATAAAGGAATAAAAAATAGAGAAATAGAAAACAAAAAATAAAAAATAAAAGCAAAAGATAAAAATAGTAAGGAAAGGTTGATGCGAGGGTTTAGTGTTCTTTGGAGACTCGATTCTAGTCTTGACCGCATGCAATCGTACTGCATGCATTTCCTCAAGCTTTCAAGCAGATAGTCGTGCCTTCTTTGCCGAGTTTTGAGTGGTTGTTCTTCATGTTCTCCCTCAGATGGGGGAGGGGTTTCTTCTTTAATGGCTACAGGAGCCTTTCTACATGAAGTTGATGGTGGTTAGTTCGTATCCCAAGTGCCCAACATGCTGATTCTGCCCTCTGAGGAGGCATTAAGTGCTAATGGAGAGTTTCTGCCTCGCTATCTCCCCATTGTAAGCTCAAATAAGGAACTCAATGGCATTGTGGAAGGTGCGGAAAATGATGGGGCTTTGGTTTGGCTGAAGATTCAGCATCCAACTTCGACCTCTTCCCTCAGGTAGGGTCTCTTTCTCATACTATAATTCCATGGCTTGAGCAAGGTAAATCTTTTGCGGATGCTCTTCACTTTGGAATTACGCAGTCAGCTTTGCCTGGCTTCCCTTTGCAGAACTCTGATGTCGTCAAACATAAGTCGCATATACACTACACTCCTGACTGTTTCTTCAAGGAAATGTGCACTAGTATTGGTCGGCTTGACGGTTCTATGCTTGTCATTGACAAGGGGTCTCTTGCTCAATGGCAAAGCCAACTATCGGAGTGCGTAGTTATTATCCTATGGCACGGTCATGAACCACCTATGGATGTGTTGAAACATTGGATCAAATCTATCTGGGAGTCCATATGGCTAGCAGTTAGGCAAATTAAGTATCTACCCAGTGGATATTTTTTGTTCTTGTTTTACAACTCAATTGGTGCGCTTAGGGTCTCAAGTAATATTTGAAAATCAATGATGGGATTGTATTCACTTATCTCGAACACATTCTCTTTTAATCATGAGGTTTAAATCGGATAATAAAAGTTTATGCCACAATGCAGATCAAGTAAAAACTAGACCGTCTTCTCGGCCACAATGCATATAAGATGTATCTTCTCTTTCTTCACTTCGGTCTTCGCAAAACTCCAAATACTTTTCGTGAATCACTTCCCTTTACTTCAAATCATGAAATCATTTGAAAGATCAATGGAAATTAAAAATAAACAATGAATATATTCAAAGGTTTATGAGGAAAAACACACTCGAGAAAAAGAGAGAGAAAAAGAGAAAAACTTCTCTAAATAAAACAAATCTTTTTTTTTATGTTTTTCATTTTACACTTTTACATTTTTCTATAATATTTTCATTTCTTTTATTTACATATTCTTATTTTCCTATTTTTCTTTTTAATTTTTAATAATTCCTAATAACATCCTATGTTGGTTTTAGTCGTTTTGTTCTTTTATTTTCTCATAAGGTAGCGAAAAGGTGTTGAAACGTTAAAAGCAATAACAATGAAATTATCAGAGATATCATCTTAGTGCCTTTCGATTCACCGGATGCTCTCTTTGAATCGAAGTACCTTGCCATTACCACCACGCAAATCTTATTCTGCAGTCTTCTTCACTCACTTAACACCAAAGCTGAAGTGACAAAGATTAATTGACAAACATCAACTCTTTTCATAATTGAAGTTATGCACAACTTCAAACTCTTTTCTTATTGGAGATACGGAAACTCTTTTCCATCTCCTTCGTCTGCGGCATCGAGTGAGCTATCGAGAGGTCCTCTCTCTCTCTCTCTCTCTCTCTCTCTCTCTCTCTCTCTCTCTCTCTCTCCGATTTTGTCATTTGCATGCGACCAACTTAATCCCTTTGTTTCTCTTTCCACCGCCAATGTACATTTTGATCTCCCTAAATGTTTCTCGACAGGCACTCGATGTGACTTTGAACAGCACATCATCTCTCCTTTCTATCTCTCTCCCTCTCTATGCATAATTTTTGTCATCGTTGTTTTCCTCCATGCTTGCACCTTTTGTCGAATCTCTCTCTCTCTCTCTCTCTCTCTCTCTCTCTCTCTCTCTCTCTCTCTCTCACCCAATGTCTACAGTCGGAATCACCGAATTCATTTTCACAGTACCATCCAAATTGTTTCGATCCCTCTCTACGATCGAATCTCCTCCAAACTCATTGTCCTAAATGTTCTTGTGCGAACACCATTACCTACCTTCTCAGCTTCAGAATCTGATTGTGCCCCTCTTCCTAGTTTTGCACCGTGCATTTTCTCTCTCTTACGACACCACCTCTACTTTGCCCACATAGAGTCTACCCTCTCTCCCTCTCTCTCTCTCTCTCTCTCTCTCTCTCTCTCCTACGTCGGTCCATCTCTCTCCCTCTCTCGAAGCTCTCTCGAAGCTCTCCTGCTTCAACATCCTTCTCCATTGTGATTTCTTCTATGCACATTCTCTCTCTCTCTCTCTCTCTCTCTCTCTCTCTCTCTCTCTCTCTCTCTCCTGCGATCTCTCGCAGCCATCACTGCAACCGTCTTTTTCATCTGGATCTGCCGTAAAACAGTTCTATCTCTCTCTCTATTCTCCTATACATCACCATCTTTCATCATGCTCCAGCCAGCTTTGTTTAATCTCTGTTGTACGCAAAGATTTCACTCCAGCACTGTCATTGTCATCTTCTGCATCATTTTCATCTTGATCTATAAAGCCATGAGATCTGACTGCAGTATTATCATTGTTATCTACTTCATCGTCGTCAACATCTTCCTCTTCTTCTTCGTCAGATTCAGGTCTCTCGTTATCGTTTGCATTAACTTTGTCAAGATACCAAAAAGATTTGATCATGGAAAAAACTTTCTGGTGATGATCGTGTACACGGTTTATAGAGGACTCATATAAATCCAGAGAAAGAACGTTTAAATGTGCAAGTGAAGGAATATCATCAAAATGTTGGATTTTGTTATTCCAAGGATCAATTTGTTGCAGTGATTCGATGCGAGGAGAGAGAAGAAACTCAGTGCCAAATGATATCTGATTGCTACTGAGATCCAGGTGCTCTAGGTGTTTAAGAGAGAGAAACTCTACAAGAGAAGCGAGTCCAACGTTTGCAATGCAAAGCATCCAAAGCTGAGGAAAACGGTCAAGTAAAGAACATGCAAGAAGGTGACCTTGTGAACACCTACAGATCCGTCCAGAGTTAGAGACCTCGGTGCAAGAAGATCCTTTTGTCCTTTACAAGCCACTTGCACATCACTTTCCTAGACCTCATCATGTTTCTATACTTATTTCTATCACAAGCGAAACTCTATGAAGCTAAGCTGAACAGTTCTCCATCAGAAAGTTTTGACATTCCACGGCTCAGAAGATGGGTTACTATGAGATTTTCATCATAGTCATGAGCTAAGAAAACCCTTTGGACCAACGAAAGCAGCAAATGGCACCGTCCTCATATCCTCTCCTACGACTACTGCTACCATCGCCACAATCTCTCTCTCTCTCTCTCTCTCTCTCTCTCTCTCTCTCTCTCTCTCTCTCTCTCTCTCTCTCTCTCTCTGTCTCTCTCTCTCTCTCTCTCTCTCTCTCGTAAGGAGAAACCCTAATCTCATCCAAATAAAACCCTAGGTTAGGATCCTGAAATCATGATTTATTCTAACCCTAACCCTTATTTTAATTAAACATGTTGTGTATAAGTGTGAAACCAAAAGAAAAAACCTTAATCAAAAGAAAAAAGAATTTAATAATACAAATAAAGGAATAAAAAATAGAGAAATAGAAAACAAAAAATAAAAAATAAAAGCGAAAGATAAAAATAGTAAGGAAAGGTTGATGCGAGGGTTTAGTGTTCTTGTGGAGACTCGATTCTAGTCTTGACCCATGCAATCGTACTGCATGCATTTCCTCAAGCTTTCAAGCGGATAGTCGTGCCTTCTTTGCCGAGTTTTGAGTGGTTGTTCTTCATGTTCTCCCTCGGATGGGGGAGGGGTTTCTTCTTTAATGGCTACAGGAGCCTTTCTACGTGAAGTTGATGGTGGTTAGTTCGTATCCCAAGTGCCCAACATGCTGATTCTGCCCTCTGAGGAGGCATTAAGTGCTAATGGAGAGTTTTTGCCTCGCTATCTCCACATTGTAAGCTCAAATAAGGAACTCAATGGCATTGTGGAAGGTGCGGAAAATGATGGGGCTTTGGTTTGGCTGAAGATTCAGCATCCAACTTTGACCTCTTCCCTCAGGTAGGGTCTCTTTCTCATACTATAATTCCATGGCTTGAGCAAGGTAAATCTTTTGCGGATGCTCTTGACTTTGGAATTACGTAGTCAGCTTTGCCTGGCTTCCCTTTGCAGAACTCTGATGTCGTCAAACGTGCATATATTTATACATTTTCTTGAGTGTTCTTTCCCAAAGCTTGTCATACCCACTTGGAGAATGCTTCCACCCCTTAAGTATACCATTCAATTTAAACCTTAATGTGAGTGCAAACTATGCTTCCTTGAACACATTCTTGAGATGGACATGAAAAGTAGACACATGGGTAGTTTGGAAGTGTTGCATACGACATGCAAAAAAACCACTATCTTGGAGCATGCAGATTCTAAGAGTGCATATTTAGGAACGCATGATTGGTCATGAAGGGGCAGAAAAGGAGATACAAAGACAAAGACTAAGAGCTAGGGAGGGATGATGGTTATGCATTGATCACAATCATTTTCTTCTTCTATGATTGATTTTAGGATTTGGATTAGGATTGAGATTGTGATTGGGATTGAGATTAGCTCGAGGTTAGCTCAATGGATGAGGCTTCACATTGAAGATATTTGATAGATTTTGTAACCCAGATCATAGCTGCTTCTAAATCTACATAGATAATAGAGTCCTCTCTCTCTCTCTCACTCTCTCTCTCTCTCCCCTTGTTCTGTGCATAGTCTATTTTTCTTCTTTATATCATGTTGGGCTGAATTCTATTATTTTGTATGGGATAGTGATTGAAGAATCAGAGACTTGTTACAAGTGGTATCAGTGCAAAGTTGGATTTTGAGACAATATGCATGATTTGAAGAAGAAGATAGAAGAGCAAGAGGAGCTTTTCATAGAGTAAATGCAAAATTATGAAAAGAAAGATCGAGCAAATAAAAAGAGGGTACTAAATATGCTTTCATGGACCTCAATGATGAAGGTGGTAATGGTGCGAGCATCACAAAAGCACATAGAGGTAGTCCACAACATTTCCCTAAAGATGATGATGATGTAGGTGGTTCTAGGATTAAGCAAGTGTTTTAAAGAGAAACATTAAATGAATTTGATGGTGAGATAAAAATTGGAGAGGATCTTGAAGCATAGATCAATGAGCCTCAAGCTTTATTTGATTTGAGCATCTTTAGTGAGGAATCAAAAGGGAATGTGGCAATTCTACATTATTTTTCTCTACATTATCGGATGGAAAATAAAATGGAATTCTTTTCCTTCAAGAACAAGAGGATGATAGACATGACTTGATTGTTGAAGACTTGGGTCACCATCTGCTACTCCTACAAAAGCATGATCCATCTCACATATATCCATTGTACAACATTCTACACTCCCCATCCTCGAATTTAATAATGTATCATCTTGAGGTAAAGAAGGCATTACATGAGTGTCAACAATATACCCAATAGCCTTATGAGTATTATATCTTTATTCCAAGTGTATCTGTAATTGATTATTAGTGGTCATTGAGATCCACAACTTCTTCTTTCCACAATCTTGTAGGGCTTTTGCATGCCTTAGCCAAGGCCTTTCCAAGAGAACAAGGTAAGAAGTTCTCCTATGGTAGTGCTATGCGAGGGAAAGCAATGGCTAGTGGATCAAGCCAACAGCTGAAAATATGACACACGCATATCATGCCTTGTAATTTGATTGTGAATTTGGACATGTATACAAGATTGCATGAAGTTTGATGTGAACATGAATTCCAAATCAAAAATATCCTATGATTTAAGGTTATGTTGAAACTCCAATGACCACATAATCAAACAAGGAAGTGATGGAGTTCGAGCTCAAGACATCAAGACGAATTGATATTTGTTTGCAATGTTCCTAAATTCTAGTCCTTTTTATCTGGAACATCAATAACTATATCACTCTTTGGTCATAATCTTTACCCTTCATTCATGAGAAGGAAAATCATATTTTATAGGCAAGAATTGAACATGCAAATTATGCAACACGGATTTTAAATCATAAATAATAAAAAATCAAATTGTCTAAGATTGTTCTAAATCAATTGCTATAAACAAGGTTATTCAAGTACTATCATTGTACATATATAGCCCTTTTGAGTATACATTCTTTTAAATTCAAATACGTTAGTGATAAACAACTGTTATACTTTCAAAGTAATAACTTTTTACCTTGCCTAAACTTATAACCTTAGTAAATGTATCTTATTAAATCTAATAACTCAATTCTATTAGACACTATTTGGCGCAGTTATTTTACCTGAAATAAGAAGGTATCCAAGGTTCTTTGGTATAGTGACCAGACAATATATATTGGATTCTATATTCTGGAGCCTATCTTATCTTAGTAACTCAAGCAATTAGTTTATAGATTACAATATTCTAAAGCAATTGTGTACCTGTCAAGATAAGAACTTACAAAGTTTCTGAGTAAGAGAATGTATATTTTACTGTTTGATAATACTAAAAATTCCGATTATCAAAATGCAGCATCATTTTAATCATTTTGTTTTTAAGTGAAAGAATTAAACTAGAGCAATTGATTGATACAAAGTCAAGAATTCACGGACGTAAGATTGGTCTTAAAATCAAAACATCACTCACAAATACACATTTATATACTATTGATACTTGTCGAACACTAGTGGAGGGAAGTCCCAGCAACTTTGGCTTGCATCCTTATCACTCATGGTATACCAAAAGGATAAGAAAAATGTGATTGAATAGCATTCTACAATCCTTCGCACTTATCTTCTATGCTCTTCCCCACTGTTATCATCCATATCGTACTTTGACATATCTAAGACCGGTTGACTTGTGGATACTGCTACGAAACATCATAAAAGCCTAAAAACAGTGCAGACTCAATGTTCTAACACTTGATCAGTTATAAGCTTCAGACAGCCAGAAGCATCACACAGTTAGCTCCATCTTCATGTGCGACATAATAGTTAGTTTCACCATGGTATTGAACATAAGACACGGAACCCTTTTTAGGGAACTTAGAGCTTCAGAACTGTTCAGAGAAGAAAAATCATTGGCAGCTTTTGATTAGAGCTGCGATAGTTATATTTTAAAAGATTGTACAGATGATGATATCATCAAAAAACGTTTCGTTAAAGCCCATCTTAAAAAAATTGATTGATTATAGCATCAATATCACATCAACAACAGAACATCAAAAATTTCAGAAAGGAGCACCGTCGTCTGTTAGAGTAGTAGTGACGGTGTCGGATCACAGCGTCAAAGTTCTCAAGCTCAAAATCGGCATCATCGGCATCATTGGATCAAATTTACACAGTTTAAAAGAACAAGTATGAATGATATACCTCCTCTTCCTTTGCGTGCAGGTCCTTCCAAAGTGCGTAGCAGCTTCTGTCTCCTCCTTTCGATCCTTCAGCACCAGCTCATTCAAATCTTATATATGATCCTTCTGCGCACAAACGGAGTACTCTTCTCCACTTCTCTCTAACGGCTTGTAAGAAGGAAGTTCAGAATTTTGCGCAGATTGAATTTTGTCTAATCCCAATGCATTCCCGTAAGTTGAAGTCTCCAGCGACAAAGGAAGGTTCTACTCTGATCATTCCCCTCCAATAGTGATCATTTCCCCTTCAGAGTTGCCAATCCCCCAACGCAGATATGACCAGTATATGGATGATCAAAGGAGGTCCCTCCTCTTTGATTCCTTCCATGCGCTCTTTTTTCATGCATGAATCGGCCTTTCCCCACGATCTTCCCCGACTTCACTGTTCCTTGCTCCCTCTAATCTTCTTTTTTCAGCCGCTCCTTTCCTTATTGTTCCGAAACTCTTTATTTAGAGTAACTAAAAAAGTAATCACTCTTCTTCAGTTAACTGCATGGCCCTTGCTTTATGCATTCCATCTGCCGTCTTCAAGTTTTGTTCATATGTGGCTTTGATTGATAGCTACGAACTCTTTTTATCACATCAACTGCACTAATCCCATGCGCATCCACAACGTCCATGCACCAGCAATCCTTCACTTCTCTCATTAACTAAGTATCATCTTCGAAGGCTCAACATACGAAAGGGGAACTTTGTAAGAAAAAGAGTAGTACGCCATAGGAAAGTAGAAATAGATATATTTAATGGTTAGTTACATGAGATGCTAACTAAGAATGCACCCACTCTCATCTCGTCATACTCTTGCATAAAGTTGGAAGTGACTTTACAAATGCTCAACCTCTTTGAAAATCTTTCTGAAGATCCAAGGATGCCTCAACATGGAATAAGCACCATGCCTTCAATAATTCTATTCATTAGTTCAACAATTCATATGCCAAAATAAAGGATTGCGATATCCACTTAGGGAGAGAGAATCTCTCCGACAGCCTAATAACAAGAAAGTCTACAAAAAAACTGACAACCCTAAACTATCATGAGTAATTTTCCGATGATGAAGAGTGGTTTATCCTGATGTTGATCTGCTAATGTGATAGTAAAGGGTGCAACCTTCATGGAGTTCAGTTTAATTAGTTTTATTGTTGTGAAATTGGACATCAAATGGATGCCAAAGCCTCCATCTTTAATAACACTAGTTAGAGTTTTATCTTTTATAAGAATAGATAATGTTTAGCTCTCATAGTCTGCCAAGGGTGCAAGAGGAAAGTCCAACATGAAACCATCTGTATTAGGAGGTGGGCTCTTGTAGGGATACTATATACTTTTTAGTTGATGGTTTCTCACCTTTGTTTCCATTTGAATACGTTTGAATTGAGTGACTTTATGATGAGTTCCTTTCAAGATTTCCTCAATATTTACCTCCTGAGTATTTTCCTAGGATCAAGTTGGTTCCTTGAATGAAGTTCTCAGTATGTCCGAAGCTTCTTCAATGGCCACTCCTTCCTCAAAATTAGCCCTCTTGCATTCTTTCCTTTCCTTGACTGCATGTTGCTCCTCTACATCTCTTGTCACTGCATGCCTAGCCCTAGTCATCATAGGTAGTGTGGATGGTAAAACAACATTAGATTTTGGGGCCATACCTTCTTCTTTTAAAGACACATCCATCATATGGATCGGAGCGGGGTAATTGCGAGGACAATCCTTTGTATAATGATCCTTGTCTTGGCAACAATGTTGACATGGAGGTGCACCCTCTAGTAAGAAGCACCTATTCTACATATGACCATACTCTCCACAATGATAACACATTAATGCTTTAGTATATCAAGGTCTATTTTGAAGATTCGATTGTCATCTCTATTATGTATATTTGATGTACGAGCATAAAAGGTGTAAGGAACCTGAGTGTTGTCTTTCTATTAGGCTCCCTTGAGGTAATAACAATCATGAGCCTCATGGCCACTTTTACCACAAAATTGATAGCTTACTCTGTTGGGGTAGTTCATATGAGAATGAGTGCTATCGCGAAGAACGAGAGGGGGGGGGGGGGGGGGGGGAGAAGGGACGCTTCATACACTGTTGGATCCGGCCCCATGTGGGTATGCTTGTGTGTGTGCCTCAGCCCTATCCAACAAGTGGCCTCTACATGCTGGGCGCCTCGCCCTATATGATGGTCGATCATCAAACACGATGGGCCCGTGCTTCAGAAGAGAAGGGGATAGAACTCAGATGTGAGGAATCAGGAGATGGGTCATAGAATATGCACGTGAATGCTCAATGAAAAAAAAAAACTCTAAGTAAGACAGGAACCTTAAGAGTGTCACAAACAAAGACTATGCTCAATGATCAGGATCAATATACAAATGAACGTCATAGTGTGACTCTAGATAATACAACTTGGATAATGAATAATTCTGCTCTAGTGGGGATAAGGTAAATAAACTAGAATAGTCTTCTCGATTAGAGTGCAGAAAAAGATGCCTTCCTCTTCACTTCGGTCTTCAAGTCTTCTCTTCACTTCCGATAATGCTTTTTCTTCAGTTCTCTTTACTTCAAATCATGAGGTAATCTTGAGAAAATCCATGGGGGTCTCCTCACTTCTCTTGAAAAGGTTCTCTTCAAATCATGAGATTTTTGAAAAATCAATGGAAAATCTTCACTTCAGTCTTCAAAATCCTCTGTACTTCATGTAATATTCACTAAAAAATCAATGAACAAAGATATTAGTACATTTTGAAATTCATAAAAACATACTTGCAAGAAAAACTATCCTTCAAAATAATTAATTTCTCTTTTTATCTTCCTTGCAATTTACGTAATTTTTTTTAATTTCTTTACGTTTTTTACAATCCATGTTTCGCATAATCTTTTTAATTTTATTTTATTTATTTAATTAACTCTAATAACTTATCTTATTTACATCAAATCTTAAAATTAGTCGTTCACAAGTCTAAGTTCGGTATTCATGCTCTTTTGTTTTTCTAAGTTAGTTATTAATGTAATACAACAAAAACAAACAAAATAAAATAACATAACATTTCTTTGTTTATTTTCTTCGCTTATTCAATCGACTCTCCTCGCATCTCTCTTTCTTCTCTCTCTCTCTCTCTCTCTTTGATCCACTGTGCGACCTTCTTCCTTGCTTCTTCCTTACATCCGTCTAGCTGAAGTCCCCGTGTCCCTCTAGTATTGCTAGCCCAAGATCCACTGTGCGACCTTCTTCCTTGCTTCTCTCTCTCTCTCTCATCTGACCTACATGCGCACTTTTTCATCGCCATCCTCTCTCTCTCTCTCTCTCTCTCTCTCTCTCTCTCTCTCTCTCTCTCACACACACACACCTCATTACCGGCCTGTCGATCTCTTCCAATTCTGCTAAAATGCAAGTTTGGTAAACTGTTGGCTATGCAGATTTTAGATATTAAAGTTGTAATCACGCATGCAATTGCATAGCGCTGCCCACTCTTATCATATTTTTTGTAGCTTTTGGGATCCCAACCCCCAAACATATGAAAATTATTTGTGTCACAGTGATAGAGAACATGTACCTTCCGGCATCAGCATTTGCTTGTGACGATCTTTTGAAGAAGGAGTTTTCCTTTGGCAAGATTAAAAGACACACACTTAGCAACTACGCAATTCTTTACAGATCAACAAAAAGACTACACACTAGTTCTTCCTAAAGTCACACGAACAATCGTCTCTCTCTCTCTCTCTCTCTCTCTCTCTCTCTCTCTCTCATTCTTTGTGACATAGCACTCTACAACTCCCATTTCTCTTTGTTGGGATCCCTCTATCGAAGCCTTCATATACGACTCTTCTTCAAGCAGGTGTTCATTGTTTTAGAATTTGATTTCCAGACTCCAAGGCATAGCCATGATTAATGGAGATCGTGTCCTTCCACCCGAAGCTACTTTGTAGAAGAACCCCTCTAACTTCCAGAGGAATACATAACTTTCGGAACCTGTAGTGCACAGCTTCTATCTGACTGTCATGTCTTACCACTCTAAGAAAGCATCAGCAGTACCAAGGCAGAAGAACATGTGATCCAGAACTTTGCTCTATCTCCTAGTTTGCATTCATAATATCCTCTCTCTCTCTCTCACTCTCTCAACAAACACAAAGTACAAGGAAAATAGGAGAAAGAAATTACATGAAACATGAATGGGAAAACTAAATGATCAGTCAAGGTCTCTTTTATAGAATTCCAAGTCTCCAAGTTTTCGAATTTGGATGATTCTCTACAATTTTCCAAATTATTATTCTTCTTCTTCTTCTCTCTCTCTCTCTCTCCTTGAGGGATCTTATCCCGACATCTGCCCCCACTAAACATCCCAATGGGCTGCAAATTTATGAAGATTCATAAAAATTTTAGAAAATAAAGTAGATGCAAGCTTCACATACATCTTCTTATGTTTTTGTTTCCGTAGTTAGATAATCAATGATATGAATAAATCATAGGCTTCGTAGATCTTTCGTTCATTCAACCCATTCAAATCCAACACCTTATTCTAAGTACGAGCATATACTAAGCTCTATTGACTCAACATGTAGAATGATGCTCTGTTTCCTCTATTTGTCTCCTTCTATCCAAACTCTCTATCATATCTTCTCTTTTCTTTACTTTTTTGTTTTTCATTTTCTTTTAATATTTTTTCCTTTTTTTACACTTCATCCCAACTCATAATTTTTTTCTTTTTATTTTTATTTTCACAAGTCAACCTATGCCAAAATCGGGTGCAACTCATGGACTTGTCCACCCAGCCAAGTTTACTCCATTTCTATTTGAGAATTATCACTATTTCTTACTATGGAAGAAGGGAATAGAGCTTCACTATTTTTAGGACTAGGTAACACAAAGGAAATTAAAGGCAATACTCTAGACAATCTACGATCAAATTCTAATGTAAACAAAGTTTCTTCTACAATTTTATCCTTAAGTAATTCTTCAATTTTTGTATTTTGTGTATCATTAACGTCTACTGGACTAGGAAATAGTAATTCAAACAAAGATGGAGGTAAAGAAGTACTACTAGATGAAGCTTCGTCAGACATAAAAGATAAAATGCAAATAGATTAATATTATATAAGTTGTTTATATGAATAATTTTCTATACAAAGCTAAACAATAGAATTCTAGCTAAGTAAAATTTCTTTTCCAATCTTCAGTTCCTCAAAATGTCTTCAAAAGGTTACATACCATCGAAAAATTAACATGACAATCCTATACAAAAGCTAAGAAATTAGCACCAAAAGTCCAGCTTTGTATTTCTTGTTCAATTCTATTTTCATCAAATTTGTCTTCATATAATCTGAAAATTAACATACAAACCATAAGTATGCTTTCATAAAATATTAAACACTCATTAAAACGTATCATATAAAAAAATCATGTTAATCTAAATTAATTAACTCTTCTAATACATATATATCATAAGTTCTTACATTCATTTTAATATACATATTGTAATAAGCATATTTCATTAATACACACATGAACACTAATCACTCATGCATTATATACTTGCACATGTCTCAAACATTCATTCATGCATTACTTAAGCATATATCTTATATTTCATATACATACATAGGCTTCATACACTTTCACATGCATATACGTACATACTACATATACTAACATACATGTATATGCACATTCCTCTCATCCATTCCTACACACTTACTAACATATATACATGTGCTCATACATATACATACACTTATGCATACATGCATACCTAGACAAACTATCATACTTGCACACATGCACTCACATAAACATGCAAACATACACTTGCATATATTTCACTTGCATACACAAACATGCAAAACATAAACTTACATTCACTAACACATATATATGGACATGCATATATAAACATGCATACATAACATACATGCATGAACATGCATACACAAACATGCATACATAACATGCATACATACGTGACATGCATACACAAACATTCATACATGACATAACATTCCTATCATGAACTTACATGCACTAACACACATGCATGAACATGCATAGACATACATTAAAATAAACATACATTTAACTAACATGCATAAATACTAATTTATAAACATAAATATATATATTTACCTATCATGCATGCAAGACATCTAACATGCATGTACTAATGTCTAACATCTATGCACTAATTAACATACTAACATGCATTTACATATGCATGTACTCACATCTAACATCTATGCATTAACTAACATCTAACATATATTAACATATGCATGCACTAACATGCATTAACATATACATGTACAACATCTAATATACATGCATTAACTATGCATACATTTACTAACATGTAATATTTATATACGAAATTATATTTAACTCGCATTATCATATACATGTACTAACATGCCTAATATTTAACATGGGTACAAACATCCATTAAATCTAATGCATTTCTAATAAGTTTCTATCATAAGCTAGCAAGTAAGGGTTGGAGAAGCTTGGCTAAAGAATAAGAGACGGAAAGGATAAATGATTGGATACGGAGAAGTTGGATAAAGATCATGAAATCTTTGAGAAAGATAAGGGATAATGGCTAAATGGATCCTCCTTTTGGTAACGTGGAACTCATAAAAGAGGTTTAGGAAATCAAGTCATATATATGTAATCAGTTTAGTTAAATAAACACACACACATACCCTTCATACCCTCCATTTCATACCAAATATACTTAAAAAATTCATTATTCATTCATATCATTCATCTCAAACAAACATACTTAATGTATATGCATGTCATAAATTAAATGGAAAAACAGTAACACTTAATACATGAAAATTACAATAAAAAATGTAATGATCCTAAAATAGTTTACTAATTAAAACATATACACATAAGTACATATACACACATACATAAAATACATATACACATAAAAATATATACTTTCATAAATACATGTACACTTCATATTTTTTTGTATATATTTAGTAAATATACTAAACATAAATGTAACATAAAAACATGAAAATAAGACATAATATAATATTAAAATATATAAACATAAAAAAAGAAAGAAATAAAATATTTAACATATATAAACTATAAAATAAAAAAAGAAATAATAAAAAAAATAAAGAAATCCCTCTCTCTTTCTCTCTCTCTCTCTCTCTCTCTCTCTCTCTCTCTCTCTCTCTCTCTCTCTCTCTCTCTCTTGCATCCACTGTCGACTGTAGGGAGGTAAAGAAGAGGAATTAAAAAAAAGAAAATAAAAAAATAATAATTTAAAAAATATTCTCTCTCTCTCTCTCTCTCTCTCTCTCTCTCTCTCTCTCTCTCTCTCTCTCTCTCTCTCTCTCTCTCTCTCTCTCTCTCTCTCTCTCTCTCTCTTTCTCTCTCTTCTGCATCGATTGTATCCGTTGGCTGTAGGGAGTGGGGAAGGAGAAGAATTAAAATAAAAAAGAAAAAAAAAATAAAAAGAGACTTAAAAAAATATTCTGTGTGTGTGTGTGTGTGTGTTGCATGTGCAGTGCTCTGCATCGCCGACAGAGAGGATAGGGAAAGAGAGGAAGAAAGAGAGGAAAAGACGGAGGGAAAAGAAGATAAAGAAAGGAAGAAAAAGAGGAAAAAGGAGAGAAAAAGAAGGAAAAAGAAAAAAAGGAAGGAGAAAATAAAAGGAGGAAAAAAAACAAACGACTTCTTTCATTTCTCTACACAACCTGAGCCAATAAGCAAAAAAAATTTGCTTTACAATAAATGAAATGCAAAAGTAAGAGAGATGGCCTTCTCTCTCCTCCTACCAGAAGGACACTCATGGAAATGAATGCATAAACAACCATAGCCTACAGCATAGAGTAAATAGAGTACCTGAAAATTAACATGAGCTTGTGAATATGACTCCCCTCCTTATATACATGAGAGTAGCCCACCATAGCCCACATCTTCCTTAATATAACTAAACCATGCAGCCTACAATTACTCCACCTCAACTGAACATCACTCCAACCAAGAAATAGGCATGTATTTTTCTCTTATTTAATTTCCCAAGGAAAACACAAACTTTACTAAAATAAATATTCTCTTGACCTTAGACTTTTACCATCCATTTAAATTTAAATAAATGCAACCCTTCAATTCCTTTTTAATTATTTATTCACTTTAGAATAAATTAAACCTATCAATTATTAAATTTAAATATTTCTATAACCTAAATATTATTTAAATAATGATAATTATTAATTAACATATTTAAATAATCATTTATATTTAAAATATTTATAAAGAATTCATTTAATTTATTTATCCTATTTATTAACTCATTTAGAGACACCCATAAACTAATCTTCTTCCCTTCCAAAATCCTCTAGATTTATTAAACAAACCCTTAATTAACCTTGAAATTTAAGCTTTTATCCTAAAAACATGTTCAAATCCTGCATTTGACCCTTGAATACCCTTGAATTTACTTTCAAACCTTAGATAAACCCTTAACTAACCCTTAAGTTTTAATCTATACCCACAATTATAATAGAAAACATCTTCTCATCTTTGTACTAATCATCAAGACTTCTTTTCTTGCAAAATTTAAAATCAAACATAAATCAAAATTTTCATAAATTATTCAAACTTAATTTAATCAATTAATCTTTTAATTTTTAGTAATATTTTAAGAGAAATTAATTCTTTCAGACATCCGCCCCCACTAAACCTGCACATCATCTCGATGGGCCATCCTGCAGATTCAAGTGGAACATACCAAATTCTTTATAAATAAGTTTTAAATTTTCAAAGTTTTATTTTATCATGCATTCATACTTTATACAATTAAAAATATTATTACAAATCTTCTAAAAAAAAAGTAGATATATGTCATATAAATATCATGTTATATCTCTCAATTCACATTTAAACAAGCATTTATAGGAATAAATCATAAGTGTCATTGTCCTTCTGTTCATGTAACTTGCTTGGAATAAGTAACTTACTCTACATAACAGCATATACCAAAACTTTTTCATCAGTTAGTAGAATTATATGACTCCTACTTTTATTTCCCCTGGTCTGACTCTCAATTCATTTCTTTTTTTTTATATCATTTTTTTTCTTCCTTTATTACTTCATCCAAGCTCAGCTCTTTATTTATTTTTTTAACAAATCGGCCTATACTGAAATTGGGTGCGACTCCTGGACTTGTCCACCCGGCCAAGTTTATTCCACTTGTCTACCAACCCGGCATAGCAAACGACATAACGATGTAAGCCCTACATGAAATCCACGTCAGCTCGTGGTTCTGGCTACCCGACCAAAGTGACTCCACCTGCCTACCGATCCATGCAGGTGCTTGACAACATAAAGGTTAGGCCTATGATGAAACTAGCGTCAGCTCGTGGCCTGGATCACCAGACCAAGGTTGTTCCACTTGCCTACTAGCCCAACGTAGCGCACCAACTACAAACACATACATATAGGCTAATTGGGTATGAAGAATTATTTTTTTAATGTCTTTAGAGGTCAAATCTCATAAGGAATAAATAGTAAGATACAAAAATCCCACTTACTAATGGCTAAAATTTTTGACATATACATGTATTCATAATAAGGCTACCATTTCTTCCACAAGCTTTCAATCCCAAAATTACTATTTAACTATCTGGTTTCCTTCATATAAATACAAGTTTTTCATGCATCAATCATAAATATATCAGATATTTAACATCTTAAATTCTACTTGATTTTTTTTTTTAATGAAACATATCCTTTTAAATCATTCAGAAATGTAGTGCATATACATTAAAAAATCAAACAAATCTTTAATTAAAACTTTTTCACCTAATTGTTTTTATTCATCTTGAACTTCATCTTCTTACAATTTATCATACCAAATCTTCAATTTATTTGCTCCATTCGTCTTCAGGTCGTGTTAGAAATCTTAACTAGAACCTACAAGAAAATAGATTTTCATCATCAATTATATTGCATCACAAATTTTATCATAATTATCATCATATCTTATCATTATCGTAATAGTAGTAAAAGAAGCTCATATTGTTCCTCATATTCATCATCATTTTTATCATATGTTTATCGTATGTAAAAAGAAAAATCATATGTGTATCTCAAAAAACAAGATTATTCATTTTTCATAATGTTCTTTTTGTAGGTGTAAATCATACTTTACTTTTCTTTTTATGAGGGAGAAAGTAAAAACTCCCATTCATATGATTTTTGTTTTTGATGAGGGAGAAAAAATAATAAACTCCCATTCATATCATATTTCTTTTTGATGAGGGAGAAAAATAATAAACTCCCATTCATATCATATTTGTTTTTTATGAGGGAGAAAAATAATAAACTCCCATTCATATCATATTTATTTTTTATGAGGGAGAAAAATAATAAACTCCCATTCATATCGTATTTCTTTTTTATGAGGGAGAAAAATAGTAAACTCCCATTCATATCATATTTGTTTTTGATGAGGGAGAAAAATAACAAACTCCCATTCATATCATATTTGTCTTTGATGAGGGAGAAAAATAATAAACTCCCATTCATATCATATTTGTTTTTGATGAGGGAGAAAAATAATAAACTCCCATTCATATCATTTTTTCTTAATGAGGGAGAAAAATAATTAACTCCCATTCATATCGTATTTGTCTTTGATGAGGGAGAAAAACAATAAACTCCCATTCATATCATATTTCTTTTTGATGAGGTAGAAAAATAATAAACTCCCATTCATATCATATTTTCTTTTGATGAGGGAGAAAAATAATAAACTCCCATTCATATCATATTTATTTTTTATGAGGGAGAAAAATAATAGACTCCTATTCATATCATATTTGCTTTTGATGAGGGAGAAAAATAATAAACTCCCATTCATATCATATTTATTTTTGATGAGGGAGAAAAACAATAAACTCCCATTCATATCATATTTGTTTTTGATGAGGGAGAAAAATAATAAACTCCCATTCATATCATATTTGGTTTTTATGAAGGAGAAAAATAATAAACTCCCATTCATATCATATTTGTTTTTGATGAGAGAGAAAAATAATAAACTCACATTCATATCATATTTGTTTTTGAGTAGGGAGAAAAAAATAAACTACCATTCATATCATATTCATTTTTGATGAGGGAGAAAAATAATAAACTCCCATTCATATCATATTTGTTTTTCATGAGGGAGAAAAATAATAAACTCCCATTCATATCATATTTGTTTTCGATGAGAGAGAAAAATAATAAACTCCCATTCATATCATATTTGATTTTGATGAGGCAGAAAAATAATAAACTCCCACTCATATCATATTTGTTTTTTGTGAGGGAGAAAAATAATAAACTCCCATTCATATCATATTTGTTTTTTATGAGTGAGAAAAATAATAAACTCCCATTCATATCATATTTGTTTTTGATGAGGGAGAAAAATAATAAATTCCCATTCATATCATAGTTTTTTTTATGAGGCAGAAAAATAACAAACTCCCATTCATATCATATTTGTTTTTTATGAGGGAGAAAAATAATAAACTCCCATTCATATCATATTTGTTTTTTATGAGGGAGAAAAATAATAAACTCCCATTCATATCTCACTATGAGGTTCTATTACACTTATAGCTGACCCTATAGCAAGCCTTACCAAATACGTTACCCACGTAGTTACAGGAAAACCATGCAACTTTGCTATGTCTTCAAATGTGTCTAAATAATTTACTGCATTTACTCGAGTGAATTTCCCTTTTTCTTTAAGCATTGCCTCAACTACTTTCTATCCTTGACATCATATCTTTAAATAATTCATCCATTTTATTATGTATGTTTGAACTAGACCTAAATTTTCTAAGAAAATCTTTAATTTCTTCTTGTAACTTAGTTTTTTGATCTCTTAGCAAACTAATTAAATTATTTGTTTCCAGTTTTGCTAAAGTTTAAATCCTTTAAACAATTCTTGTAATATATATACTAACTTTCAAATGAAAATTCTTTTTGAATTTTCAAACTAAAGTCGTACTTATCTAACAATCCCTAATATTTTAAGTTCTTCTAAAGCCCTACTTAAATAGTAAGAAAAAGATTCAAGTTTAGTAAATATACCTGACAGTTGATGAAGAAGCTAGAGTGCATGCTATAATTTCAAGTACACATTTGTTGAGTAAGAAAGTGCCTAATACAAAGAAACTAAATGTTGTGTGTGCAAACGTAATTCTTCAAGTTATTGATGGAAAGGGTGACGAGACGAAGCTCAACTACTTGCCTATTCCCATGGAGGCGCTCAGAGCATAAGCCCAGCCCTCAACACCTAGGGAATTACAAGGTTTTTGAATTCTGCATTTGCAAGATGAATCATCATAGCTCCTGCAACCACGTAACCTAAACCAAACTATTGCATATGCAAGAAGGAAAGAAATTTATACCTGTCCTACTGTGTTGTTGTTCACATCGGGCTCAAATGATATTACAAAGATGGGAAGATGTTTTCTAATATAATTATGGGTATAGATTAAAACTTAAGGGTTAGTTAAGGGTTTATCTAAGGTTTGAAAGTAAATTCAAAGGTATTCAAGGGTCAAATGTAGGGCTTGAACATGTTTTTTAGGGTAAAAGCTTAATTTCAAGGTTAATTAAGGGTTTAATTAATAAATCTAGAGGATTTTGGAAGGGTAGAAGATTAGTTTATGAGTTAGTTGAGGGTTAAAAACATGATTTAAGATTAGTTTAAGGGTAAACCTATGGTTAAGAGGCTAATTAAGTAGGTTTAGTCTCTAAATGAGTTAATAAATAGGGTAAATATATTAAATGAATTCTTTATAAATATTTTAAATATAACTGATTATTTAAATATATTAATTAATAATTATCATTAATTAAATAATATTTAGGTTATGAAAATATTTAAATTTATTAATTGATAGGTTTAATTTATTCTGAAGTGAATAAATAATTAAAAAGGAATTGAAGAATTGCATTTATTTAAATTTAAATGGATGGTAAAAGTCTAATGTCAAGAGAATATTTATTTTAGTAAAGTTTGTGTATTTCTTGGGAAATTAAATAGGAGAAAAATCCATGCCTATTTTTTTGGTTGGAGTGATGTTGAGTTGATGTGGAGTAATTGTAGGCTGCATGGTTCAGTTATCTTAGGGAAAATGTGGGCTATGGTGGGCTACTCTCATGTATATAAGAAGGGGAGTCGTATTCACAAGCTCATGTTAATTTTCAGGTACTCTATTTACTCTATGCTCTAGGCTATGGTTGTTTATGCACTCATTTCATGACTGTCCTTCTAGCAAGAGGATGGAGAAGACCATCTCTTTTCTCGTGCGAGAAGGAGAGTCATGAAAATGAGTGCACAAACAACCATATCCTAAAGCATAGAGTAAATAGAGTACCTAAAAATTAACATGAGCTTGTGAATACGACTCCCCTCCTTATATACATGAGAATAGCCCACCATAGCCCATATTTTCTCTAAGATAACTGAACCATGCAGCCTACAATTACTCCACATCAACTCAACATCACTCTAATAAAAAAAATTGGCATGGATTTTTCTCCTGTTTAATTTCCCAAGAAATACACAAACTTTACTAAAATGAATGTTCTCTTGACCTTAGACTTTAACCATCCATTTAAATTTAAATCAATGCAACCCTTCAATTCCTTTTTAATTATCTATTCACTTTAAAATAAATTAAATCTATCAATTAATAAATTTAAATATTTCCATAACCTAAATGTTATTTAAATAATGATAATTATTAATTAACATATTTAAATAATCATTTATATTTAAAATATTTACGAAGAATTCATTTAATAGATTTATCCTATTTATTAACTCATTTAGAGGCTAAACCTACTTAATTAGCCTCTTAACTATAGGTTTACCCTTAAACTAACCTTAAAATATGTTTTTAATTCTCAACTAGCCCATAAACTAATCTTTTACCCTTCCAAAATCCTCTAAATTTATTAATTAAATGCTTAATTAACCTTGAAATTAAGATTTTATCCTAAATAATATGTTCAAACCCTATATTTGACCCTTGAATTTACTTTCAAACCTTAGATAAACCCTTAAGTTTTAATCTATACCCATAATTATATTAGAAAACATCTTCCCATCTTTGTACTGATCATCAAGACTTCTTTTCTTGCAAAATTTAAAATCAAACATAAGTCAAAATTTTCATAAATTATTCAAACTTAATTTAATCAATTAATCTTTTAATTTTTAATAATATTTTAAGAGAAATAAATTCTATCCGAGACTATCACCCTCCAACTCCCTCCACCCCCTCCACCCTCCTCCAACCTCCAACCACCTCCACCCACCACCGTCACCCTTCAATCTCATCCACCCTCCACACTCCTCCATCCTCCTCCACCCTCCACCCTCTAACGCCACCCTCCACCCCACTCCACCCTCCGCCCTCCTCCACCCTCAATCCCCCTCCACCATCACCCTCCACCCTCCTCCACGCTCCACCGTCACCATCCATCCCCCTCCATCCTCCATCCTCCTCCACCCTCCACACCCCTCCACCGCCACCCTCTACCCCCCTCCTCCACCCTCCACCCTCCACCCCCTCCACCGTCACCCTCCATCCCCATCCACCCTCCTCCACCCTCCACCTCCACCCTCCACCTCCACCCTCCATCCCCCTCCACCCTCCTCCACTCTCCACCCTCCTCCACCCTCCACCGTTACCCTCCAACCCCCTCCATCCTCCTCCACTCTCCACCCCTCTCCACCGTCCACCATCACCCTCTAGCCATATCCACCCCTCTCCACCCTCCATCCCCTCCACCCTCCACACCCCTCCACCGTCATCCTCCACCCCCCTCCTCCACCTGCCACCCTCACCCTCAATCCCCCTCCACCCTCACCCTCCATCCCTCCCTACCCTCCTCCACCCTCCATCCTCCACCTCCACCCACCACCTCCACCCTCCATCCCCCTCCACCCTCCTCCACCCTCACCCCCCTCCACCATCACCCTCCAACACCCTCCACCCTCCTCCATCCCCCTCCACTCTCCAATGTCACCCTCCAGGCCCGTGCACCCTCCTCCAACCTCCACCCCCGTCCACCGTCCACCATCACCCTCCAACCCCCTCCACGCTCCTCCACCCTCCACCTCCTCAACCCTCCTCCACCCTCTACCCTCCATCGTAACTCTCCATCCCCCTCCACCCTCCTCACCCTCCTCCGCCCTCCTACCCCCTCCTCCACCCTCCACTCCCCTCCACCCTTTACCCTCCATCGTTACTCTCCATCCCCCTCCACCCTCCACCCTCCTTTAACCTCCAGCCCCCTCCACCATCACCCTCCACCACCCTCCACCCTCTTCACCCTCCACATTCACCCTCCACAGTCATCCTCCATCCCCCTCCACCATCCTCCACCCTCCTCCAACCTCCACCCCCTCCATGGTAACCCTCCACCCTCCTCCACCCTTCAACCCCCTCCACCCTCACCCTCCCACCTCTACCATCACCCTCCATCCCCTCCACCCTCCTCCACTCTCCACTCTGCTCCACCCCCCACCGTAACCCTCCACCCCCCTCCACCCTCCTTCATCCTCGTCTACCTCCACCCTCCACCTCCTCCCCTCTTTATCCTCCTCCACCCTCCACCGTCACCCTCCAACGCCCTCCAACCTC